>CM023956.1:262140-305983 GCA_013407115.1 Glycine latifolia
ATATATATATATATATATATATATATATATATATATATATATATATATATACACTTAAATTCATACTCCACTCGTTATCATCCTTATCAATAACCTGGTTTGACTATGCTGACAAATAAGCCCGCCACAACTAAGTTGGCTTAAATAAAAAGATATATGATCTGTAGCAATAGTCCAAATTAACAGCTATATGATTTACGTAAGCCCGACAACTGCAAGAGGAATGTTGGCTTTCAGGAATGCATCACCTTCAAAAGTAAACTGTGCACATATGTGATAGAATGAAGAATGAAAGGACTATTTATTATTGTTAAAATTATTTTAATTAACTTGCAATTATTAAATGATTGTGAATTATTTAAATGATATCTATATTAACAAATAAGAAAAGTCAAGACTTATAGTTGTTTCCATTATTATATATAACTCTTATTAAAACAAACAAATAAATTAGTATAGCATTATGGCTAGATATATAAATTTGTGCTAAGACATGATATATTATATTAATATTTGATATATATTGATATTGTATATAATTTTTTTTTATACTAATGGTATAAACCTAAAATCTTTATATACAAATACTTAGCTTTCATTCCATGTAAAAAAAAAAGAAGAAAACTTGGCATTCATTAAAAAGGTGACATCTACAGGTATTGGGAGGAAAGGTGGTTGAAATTAAAGTATAAAATAAATGATAAGAGAAAAGGAAAAATTAACATTCTTATGTTTTAGAAATTAAATTCATAAAATTTATTTGTAAGAATAAGCAAATTGATAATTAAATTAATTTTTTATTCATTGAAATAATTTTTATTTCCTTGACATGAAAAAATAAAACGTACATAATTTTGATGTATATATATATACTTCCCTGGCTCAGTATAAAAATGTGATAGTATTACTATTAAACATATATTGTTCAATCACAAAACAATCTTAATATAGTCTTGAATTTCTATTTTGAACTTTTGTAGCAAATGGAAATGGGCTAGTCGGAAAGAATACCTATTTGCAAGGTATCATTACCTCGATACCAACTTTGGGAGCTGGCCAATCTGCATTCAATATTCATTTTGAATGGGACGGCGATATGGGAATTCCTGGAGCATTTTTTATAAAAAATTATATGCAAGTTGAGTTCTTCCTCGTGAGTTTGACTCTTGAAGACATTCCTAATCATGGAACAATGCACTTTGTTTGCAACTCATGGATTTACAATTCTAGAGTTTATGAAAAGGATCGAATTTTCTTTGCCAGTGAGGTAAAACTATTTACACCTAGCAACTATCCATATGTATAAATTGAAAATGAATGAATCATTAATTTAGTTTCTTAATCATTATCCTCTTTTTTAAGGAGTATCTTCTTTGTCTTTAGTTCTAAGATTTTTTTAACTAATTCACATTTTTTAAGAAAAATAATTAATCACATTAAAAATCTTAATTATTTAAACTATCATTGCAAAAAAAAATTATTTCTTTATTCACTTAATTATTTTTCATTAATATTTAAAGATAGAATGAATTAAGTAAAGATACATAGAAAAAAAATAATCAATCCATCCAAAAATTAATAAAAAAATCTTATAAAAAAACAAACAAATGTCTGAAAATTAGAAACACAGGCAGCAGTTCTTAATGTAATGAAATTATATATGAAGTAGTACTCTTTAAAGTATTAAATATCTATCAGTTTAATCCCTGAATCAATATATTTTATTAACGTTTAAAGTTTAAGGACCGAAGGATTTTTCAATATTTCTCAAACATATATATATATATATACACACACGAGAGATTACTTATATAATTTTGTTAAGGACTATTTAAGGGAAAGTAATATTTTAAGGATGAAATTTTAGATGGTTAATTCAAATGTTTCCAAAAGAATTCGAGGTTTTTAATCGTCTGCACTACTACACATAGCTACAAATATATAGCAGTGTTGTTTGCTTTGCTAGATTCTTGATTTCATAATTAACATTAAATAATTAAATAAATATGTTGCAGACATATGTTCCAAGTGAAACACCAGGTCCACTAGTGACATACAGAGAAGCAGAATTGCAAACTCTAAGAGGAAATGGAGCAGGGAAGCGCAAGGAATGGGACAGAGTTTATGATTATGATGTTTACAATGATTTGGGCAATCCTGACGGTAGTGAAAACTTTGCTCGTCCAATTCTTGGAGGATCTATCACTCATCCATACCCTCGTAGGGGAAGAACCGGTAGAAAACCAACAAAGAAAGGTTGCACCTCTATTTCTTAAGCATAACTCAGTTTTTTTTTTTTAATAATGTCTAATTTAATTTTCATACATGGCCAGTGTAAATATTTTTATAGTATAAAATTGTGAATATAATTTATAATAGTATTGTTCCATTCTTGATAGATTCCAACAGTGAGAAACCTGGCGAGGTTTATGTGCCAAGAGATGAAAATTTCGGTCACTTGAAGTCATCTGATTTCCTTACTTATGGGCTAAAATCTTTAACTCGAAGCTTCTTGCCTACAATCCAATCTGCATTTGATTTAAATTTCACACCGAAAGAGTTTGATAGCTTCGAAGAAGTACGTGCACTCTGTGAAGGTGGTATTAAACTGCCTACAGATATACTTAGCAAAATTAGCCCCTTACCTGTGCTCAGGGAAATCTTCCGCACTGATGGTGAAAGTGTCCTTAAGTTTTCAGTACCTGATTTGATTAAAGGTATATCATATAATAAAGATTTATATATATTTACCAAAAGATGCATTTGTTTTATTTATATGCAACATATTACGTGAAACTTAAACAACTTGACTACATATTTAGCAGCGCCAGAAAACTTTGTACATTTGTTGAATTATGTAATCCAATTTGATAATTATTTTCATTATTGTTTGGAGCAGTTAGCAAATCTGCATGGATGACTGATGAAGAGTTTGCAAGAGAGATGATTGCTGGTGTAAACCCTATCGTGATTCATCGTCTACAAGTAAGTTCAACTGTTATATTGTTTTGTTTTTCCATGTTAAAATTGTACTTGTATCACATAGAGCACGAAGAATCATTGTCTGACATCTTTCCTCATGCTATTCTTCAATGAGTGACAGGAGTTTCCACCACAAAGCAAGTTAGATCCCACAATCTATGGTGATCAAACAAGTAAAATGACTAAAGCACACTTGGAGATTAAGCTTGAAGGGCTCACAGTAGATAAGGCAATGATAGATGTGTTTAACTTTGATAAAACAACATATGGAATTTCTTCTGTCCTAGAGACTAACAACACATTTAATTTAATATTCTTTCTAATGCACCTTTTGTTATTAGTTGACATTTATTAAGACTGATAAAATCATGTGAGAGACTAATTACATAAGGAACTTGACTTCCATGATTTTGTTATCTCAATAAATTTCAGCTGATAAGAATATGATAAAGAATGTGTTGTTAACAATTCTCTTTTCGCTACTACTTTGTATTGAGCCATATTATCTGTTATTTGAATCCATGAAACTAAAGGTGTTTACATTACATTTGTGGAGCAGGCAATTAAGGATCAGCGATTATTCATATTAGATCACCATGATGTATTTATGCCATTTTTGAGAAGGATAAATGAATCTACACCATCAAAGGCTTATGCCACAAGGACAATCCTTTTCTTGAAAGATGATGGGACCTTAAAGCCATTGGCCATCGAATTAAGTTTGCCACATCCAGGTCAACAACAACTTGGTGCCTATAGTAAAGTCATCTTGCCTGCAAACCAAGGTGTTGAAAGTACCATTTGGCTGTTGGCAAAGGCTCATGTTATTGTGAATGACTCGTGCCATCATCAACTCATAAGCCACTGGTATGAACTCTGTCATTGAGATCACTACACACAATTTTAATGTGTTTAAAGTGATTCTGAATCCCTTTTTTTTCTATGGGGTCACAGGTTGAATACTCATGCTGTGATTGAGCCGTTTGTCATAGCAACGAACAGAAATCTGAGTGTTCTTCACCCTATTTATAAACTTCTATTTCCTCACTATCGTGACACAATGAATATCAATGCACTTGCTCGACAATCACTTATCAATGCTGATGGCTTTATAGAGCAAACCTTTTTGGGTGGAAAGTATGCTATGGAGTTATCTTCGGCAGCTTACAAAAATTGGGTGTTCCCTGCCCAAGCATTACCTGCTGATCTTATCAAGAGGTAATCTATATGAACATGAACCATGTACACGAATTTATAACTGACACATCCCTACTTCATGCAAGATTTTTATGAACTTGAAGCATGGAAAATGGACAGGCCTAGTTATCTTATTTTAGACATTCGAACTTGAGTATTGATCTTACGGCATGTCAAAAACTAGCTTTCTTAAAAATAAAAAATATAAAGTAACATTTCTTAGCTGTAAGAAAACAACTACAATTTCTCTTTAATGATGGCCAAAGTTATATATAACATACTTTTGTTGTTAATAAGAAATTCATTTTTGCTTGATTCAGAGGAATGGCTATTGAGGATTCATCTTGTCCCAACGGCCTTCGTCTTGTGATAGAGGACTACCCTTATGCTGTTGATGGATTAGAGATATGGAATGCTATCAAGACATGGGTCCAAGATTATGTCTCCTTGTACTATGCCACAGATGATGCTATTAAAAAAGACCATGAACTCCAAGGATGGTGGAAAGAAGCTGTTGAAAAGGGTCACGCTGACTTAAAAGATCAGCAATGGTGGCCTAAATTACATACTCGTGAAGAGTTGATTCAATCTTGTAGTACCATTATATGGATTGCTTCGGCTCTTCATGCAGCAGTTAATTTTGGACAGTATCCTTATGGTGGTTTTATCCTCAATCGTCCAACTCTTAGCAGAAGACTGATCCCAGAAGAAGGAACTCCAGAATATGATGAGATGGCAAAGAATCCTCAAAAGGCTTATTTGAGAACAATCACGCCAAAGTTTCAGGCTCTTGTTGACCTTTCAGTGATAGAGATATTGTCAAGACATGCTTCTGATGAGGTCTACCTTGGACAGAGGGACAATCCAAATTGGACCTCTAATACAAAGGCAATAGAAGCCTTTAAAACGTTTGGAAAAAAGCTAGCAGAGATTGAGACAAAAATCTCAGAAAGAAACCATGATCCAAATCTTAGAAATCGAACCGGGCCAGCTCAATTGCCCTACACTGTGCTTCTTCCAACTAGTGAAACAGGGTTGACTTTTAGAGGAATTCCCAACAGCATCTCTATCTAAATGAGTGTGGGTCTCTAGTATTGTACTTTTACCTTTGAATAACAGACGCAATATTATGTATATTTTAGGGTGATGTTTAGTAATTGTGTGTTTGTTTGAGTAATATTGTATTTAGGGTAAGATTTAGTAATATGAGTGATGTTCAGACTGCTAATAAATAAGCTCCTTATCAAATTACTTGTTATGACAGTTGACAGGGAATTGTTTCTTTTCCCTTCAGCTTTAAGTTCTATTCTTCTATATTTGAGCATTGTAATCTTTGTACTGTGTTGTTAGACTTGTTGATGTGAAAATTTGATTGATCAATTTCATCAATATTAGAAAAAATGATACATGTTGTGAAAATATTTATATTATCATCTTGTAACAAGTTAACATATATATATGATTGATAACATATTGTTTTAACAATAACAAAAGCATGGATTGAATATTTTAAAATTCAAAGCACACTTATTTAAACAGTGTATATTTAAAATTTATGTCCACACCGTTTTTTTTAATCTGATTTAGATTTTCGAAACTGATTTAAATTGGGTTAAAACCAGCTTACAATTTAAAATATTATACCTCATTTTTAATATTTTTTCTATCATATTAAATTGAGAAAATTCTTAACCGTAATAATATGTGATATACGGAGTCCGATTCCTGATTAGTTACTCGAGAAGTCAATAGAAAAAAGAAAGACTCACGAGATCCACCAAAGATATTTTTCTGTGATGTGAGATAAGACATATGCAGGTGACCTTTAGGTTTTAGATTATGGCATGTGCAAGAGTTATAAAATGATAAAAATGAGGAATTGTTGTTTTGCTTGTGAGATAAAGGGGTTACATTTTATTTATTTATTTATTTAATTGTAACTTTAGACTCTACATGTGTGCAAATTCAATTTTTTTCTTTTCTCTCACTTACAAGTACTTTCATCCTTACTTTATCTAATATTTAATGAAATTTACAAATGTAGTGAATTAGGTAAAACAAGACATTGAATAAATAATTAAATATGGTGTACCAACAAAAAAAAAACATAATATTTGAATTACCATGACCTAAAAAGATACTTACCTAGCTATATTAACTTAATTATCGCGTTGAAATATCTGAGTAAATTATTATTACTCTGTTAGTTAAAGCCCTCCCTAATATTTAAAAACTCAATTAAAGTATTAAAAAAAATCAATTAAAGCAATTAGAACCAATGAAGTAAAGAAAAAGCAATTAGAACCTAAAAGACCAAAATCACATCATCCATAATAACAAGAAATACAACTAATTAAGCCGTTTTTACTTTAAAAGGAAATCCTGCTATTGTGATTGCTATCTATCTTATGTTAGTATCAAGAATCAAGATGCGAACCTTCCATTTTCCACCGAACACATATAATTCATTAATTTATTCTCTCTGTTAAAAATACTTTACGTACATTTGTCTCACGGAACATTTGAGTCATCGATCATTAATTTCTAAATTCTTACATAGTTAACGTCCAACATTATAAATTCGTTACATTTCTTAATTTTCTTGTGTTCCTCACAACACGTACAACTCACAGAAAGCCGTAGAATCAATTCCATATGAAAATGATTTCAGGGTTGAAAAGGTTGTTCAGCAGAAGCCAGAAGGTGAAGGGGAGGATAGTGTTGATGCGTAAGAATGTGCTTGACTTCAACAGCTTAATGAGTGTGGGAGGGATTATTGGCACTGGTAAATGTCTAATTGGCTCAGCAGTTGATGGGGTTACATCCTTAAGGGGTTAATCTGTGTGTCTCTGGTTGATTAGTGCTACCAAGGCTGATGGTTAGCTCTCTCTCTCTCTTAATCCTTTGTGTACTTTGTAAGACGTACAGAAATACCCAACTAGATCTTATATGTAGTTTAATTAATTAGTCTAATCTGATTTGGAATGGACTGATTTATATTCACTAAGCTTAATCTAGTCCTTTGAGTATTTTGTGTTTTACTCAAACACAAATCCTCAACCGGCTACAGAGACATATATTAAGTGTTGCAATATTGACACACTACTACAAAAAGGGTTAAGAACCGTCTTAAAAGACGTACCTGTAGAACCGACTTAGAAAGGTTTCTTTGTAGTAGTGACAACTTCAAGAGGATGCATCATGGGCTATTGATTTTTACTAACTATTTACTAAAGTGGGATTATTTGAAACAATGTAATATTTATGAAAATTATCGGTAAAGGGTATGTAGAAGAGTACTACAATCTATTAAGGAGCATATAGTGTATTACATTCAACCGTGTTATTCTATTCTACTGCTAAGAAATAACTACTGACAATCTATTTATCCGCCAGAAACTCACCACCAATACTGTGACAAACGGTTAGAAAATAATAGATAATATCATGCTAGGGTTATCACTACTAGAAAAATGCTATTTAGCGACCGAAAATAGTGACCGAATTTATTTAGTCGCTATTAGCGACTAAAATAGTCACTGAATTATTTCTGTCGCCAATTGCCACCGAATTTGCGACCGAAATTTAACTCAGTGGCTTATTTGTGTTAGCAACCGAATTAGCGACCGAAACCAAAGGTCGCTGTTAAATTCGGTCGCTATTTCGGTGACAAACTATCTAATAATACAAAAGTCTTATAGCGACCGAATTAGCGACCGAAAAGAACTTCCAGTTAGCCACCGAATATTGTTCGGTCACTATATTATGATGATAGCGACCGATGTGTATTCAGTCGCTATTACATTAATTTACTATTAGATTTGTGACGGAATTAGCGACCGAATTTATGCTTTTTCTTCTTAAACTAAATTTTGAATTTATTTTAAATCATAATAAATATATCATATATACTTGAATACATTTTAATACTTTAAAATTATTGAAATAATATATTAGTATTATTTTTAAATTAACAAAAAAATATTACAATATTTTATAAATCATAATAAATATATAATATTTTAAATTATACTAGGATAATTTTTAATAAATTTAACAAACCAATATTTACATTTTTGATTAAGATAAATAAATCATACTTATCATTAATTTTGTTTGTACAAAATAATTGTTTATTTCATATAATTATTTAAAAATTATAATAAATATATACCCTTTATATGATTAAAATATGTGTTTATTTCATACTTTCACACGCAGTGGCTTCTTCTTCCGTTTCTCTGCATCTGTGTGAACAATGGCTACATATGCTACTATAAAGCCCACAAAGCCTAGGTTGGAGGAGTCCCAGGAACAAATCCACTAGATAAGGATCACGCTTTCCTCCAATTGATTCTAGTTTTCGTTTTTAAGGTTGTCGCTCTCCTTAGCAAAGTTGTGAAAACCTGTTTGGTCATTGACCCGGTCGAGGTAGTGGTCCAACCGATGGGTCAGTAATTGACCCGGTTTGACCCGGTCTATATTAAAAATTTTAAAATTATATTATATATAAGTATATAACTAATATTATTTGATTGAGAAAAATATACTAAAAAATTCAAAATAACAATTAAAGTATTAAAATTGATAAAAAAAAATAAGTAAAGTGTATCAATAATAAAAGAGAGTGTAAATAGCAACTACTTAAATTAAAACATAACTTCAATTTTTAATTAAAAAATAGCAAGAAGGAGTGCAAAAAGAAAAAAAGGGGTACAGAAAGCAAAGTGGTGTTTGGATGTTGGCCCAAGTAAATCTAAACCTAAATCCTAATGATATAAATAGCCAACTTTAGTTGCAGCGCCGTTTCTCATTTCCGTTTCTCATTTCCGCTTCTTTCTTCATTTCCGCTTCCAGTTCTCCATTTCCGCTTCCTTCTTCATTTCCGGTGCGGACATGGTTTGCGGTGCAAAGGATAAGAGGCTCAGGGTGAAAGGACCTGTTAGGATGCCCACTAAGGTTCTTCACGTCACTACCAGTAAGTCATCCTGTGGTGAAGGTATTTTTTTTTCATTCTTTTCTTACTTTTTATTACTATGGTGGTTGTTTTGTTCGCTTATCCCTTTTATTCCCTGGTTCTTATATTGCCCTTTTGATTGTTGTTTAGTTGCAATTGTTCATTCCATGTTTCATAAGTTTTGTGTGCCCTAATGTATGTAGATGTCCTTTATGTAAGAACAAAAGCAGTGACAGATGTGAGAAAAAGAAGGAGCGGTGGTGCTGATTGCTGAGAATCATATAAATTTGATAAATAAAAAAGATCTTAGAAAGAATGAAAAAATGATATCAATTGTTTATTTAATTGTTATCATAATTTAATTATTTAACTATTAAAATAATAATTTATATTTTTAATCAATATCAAAAATAAAAGTATCAAAATGAAATCTTAATTTTTATATATAATATAATATGTGTTAAAAATAACATAAATAATAGTTTATATTGTTTTATAAAAATTTCCGTTCCGTGATTAGTTCCATTTGTGATTGGTGCCTTTTGTAATGCCACGGAGATGATGAATTGCATTTTAGATATATTAATCATTTTGCTGATTAAAAAAAAGAAATTAATTTTCATGTACTTGTTGATGTCTCTTAATATTGATACACACGTATACTTGCCATTTTAGTAATTAATGGCATAGCATTCTACATATCCTTCATATCTCGGGCTTCAACCAAAACAAGTAAAATTTTGGTTTCAGAATAAGAGGATTCAAAGAAAGTTACGTAATCTATATATTTTATTTACTTTTGATACTTCATTATATTAAAATATTCTTTTACATGGTATGCTAACCATTTTAGATGATGACGGATTAAATATTACAAGAGTAATTTTTAAAAGTTATTTTTTATTTTATTATTTATCTTAAAAAAAATTAAATTAATCATATTAGATTTTAAGACAATAAATAGTGAGACTGAGAAATAATTCTAAAAAAATTATTTTAGGAATAAATTAATCAACTTACTTGTCATCCTATGGCAATTAATTGTATGCCTTGTGTTACCATTCAGGAGGTGCTTTCCTCTGCACCCGCAGCTTGCATATCACTAATAGACTAAGGTTAGTGTTCATTTTATTGTTTGTGTTGTGGTATGAGCAAAGGTTGCTATTGAGAAATAGGTAAAAGTATATTAAGTTTGTTTAGAGCGAGGGAGACTAATGAAATAAGCTTGTTTATCAAACCTTGTATTTAATCCATTAAATTTATAAACTAATCAATGTAAACTAATTGAAATAAGTGAAAAGAAGAAATAAAAAAATAGAGAATTGAAAAATATAATCAATCAATGTTGTGATATAAAAAACAAATAAAGATGTGGAAAAAAGATCTTCCAAGAGAAAATAAGTTTGAAAAAAAAATTGAATCTGATTTACCATTATAACTTAAAGGATTGTGACATTTTTGTGGTACAGAGCCATTCCAATAGTATGCTCACCACATGCAAAAAAAAAGTGAATCTGATTTATGCCTCATTTTTCAAATCTAATGTGCTTATTTTTTGCTTGACTTCACTTACTTTTTTTCCGGCTGATGCTATCTTCTACAAGGTATGTGTTCAATTTTTTTTTTTTTTTTTACTTATTTCTTGTCTTGAAAATGAAGTGATCCATGCACAGGGTTAACAGGTACTCATCCTTCCAGACCAGTTTCATTGGTCATTTGGATCTCAATAAATTTTCTCACATGTATTCTTCATTTTCTTTCTTTAAATGTAATTTGGGATTTAAGATTCTCAGAGTTTCAATAGATCATGTAACTTTGTGGTTTTTCTCTTTGTATAAATCATTTGTTAGTTATAAAAGTTGACTACATTTTTATGAGAGATTGTGGAAGCTTTGTCCTCAAATAATCTGCATCCTTTCTTTCTTTATAAGTTTTCATTATATAGTTTGATTAAGAATTACATTTATATTGGTTAATTACATTTAATTAAGAATTTGCATCCTCAAATAATATAGCATTTTTTAGCAATCAAATATGCGATTAATTTATTATAAAATTCATTACCAAATAGTGATTGAATTGTATTTTTAATTTATTTTATAAATAAAATTAAATTAAAAGGTGACTGAATTGAATTTTTAATTTTTTTCAGGTTAAAAATAAGTTATTAAAGAGCTATTGAAATTATTTAAAATTTGTTTTTTATTATAAATTAGTGACCGAATATTATTTTACTTAAATTTTATATTTAAATTTAATTATTTAATAGCGACAGCATCCGTGACCGAATATTATTGGACTATTTTACAATTAAAATTTAATTACTTATTAGCGACTGAATAAGCGACCGAACATTTCGGTGGCTCATTTGGTCCCATGTATAATAGCAACCAAGTATGCAGCGACCGAATTTTATGTCCTTGCGACTGAATTATTCGGTCGCTAAATAGTCACTGAATAGTGTTTCGGTTGCTGAAATTTTAGCGACTAGGGTTTTTGCGACTCACATAATTCGGTCGCTATTTCGGTGGCTGACAAGGTTAGCGACCGAATTTAACGATTTAGCAACCGAATTTGTCGGTCGCTAAAACATGTTTTTTTTGTAGTGTATGACAAAACTGTTAGAAAATGAAAATTTAAAACTGTCAAAAAATGACTGCCATAAATTTAAAACAAAGCCATTTTGGTAAATAGTCGGGGGAAATTACCACATTCATTAAACACCCATGCATCACCTCCAAACTTCCAGTAATTTGTGCACTTGGGCTCGTGTATTGCATTATTGACCAATTTAGTGATTTTTTTACTTACTATTCACTAAAATGATTTGGTTTTAAAACAAACTACTGGCATGCATGAGGGACTTTTTTTTTTTACAAAAATCATATAGTTTAGTTCTAAACTTACCAAACTAATATACTCTAAAGAAATTACTTGTAGGGTGTAAATTAATCGACTTCCTAAAAGTTGTTTTACTTTTCTAAAACCAAATTTTTGAAGTTATAATTGCCAAAAGTTTTATGGTCTTTTAGAATCATCAAAAAATGGTAGAAGTCACCAAACATTGGTTTTAAAAAAACAAATAAACTTTCAAGAAGTCGATTTACACCTGCATGTATTTTTTTAAGTACACATTTTTTGTAAAAAAAAAAAAAAATCTCGCATGCATGGAGTTGTTTTGACTATAGTGGCAGTCATATTCTGACAGTTTTAAAATTGCCAGAAATTTTGATTTTTTTATAGTTCTTATCACAATATTATATGCTATTACTTGTAATTTTTCTCATAGTACTAGTGGTTAATTTTCTGTTAAAACGGCCATAAAATGACAACACGTTTAAAACAACTCCATGTTAATAATTTGTTTCAAAACAAACTCATTTCAGCAAATAATTGATAAAATACATTAGATTTATTTTTTTTAATCAATAATTAAGGTTGTCAAAATCAAAAATCTACGTAAACTCATAAGAGTTCCGTAGATTCAACTCATAGAATCGTAAGAGTCTACTTCAAACAAACAAAAAAGTAAATTACCTATATATAAATATGAAACATAAATTTATATAATGATATAATCATACAATAAATTTTTAGTTAACACTTCACAATTTACATCCAATCAAACATAATTTCATACACTATTAAACATAAGTTCTTAAAATAAAACAAAACAATTATAAAACATAGAAATAGTCAAATTAAATGACATAATAGTCAAATTAAATAAAACAGTTATAAAATATAGAAATAGTCAAATTCATAACTAAGTTTGTCAAACTAAATGAGTGCAATTAAGTAAATAAGGGAAATAAGTAACAATGAAAAGTAAAGACTCAAGAGCCTACACTATGACAGCTCACATGCAGTTGAAAATTCTTTTCATTTTTTAAGCCTTTCATGCTGGATTGATCTGCATTTGATATTAATTTTAAATGGGACAGTGATATGGGAATTCCTGGAGCATTTTTAATTAAAAATCATTTGCAAGTTGAGTTCTTCCTAGTGAGTTAATTGACTCTTGAAGACATTGCTAATAAAGGAACGAGATGCACTTTGTTTGCAACTCATGGGTTTACAGTTCTACAAAATACAAAAAGGATCGATTTTTCTTTGCCAACGAGGTAAACTGTTTAATCATCTACTCCACTCAACCTAGTTATATTACTTCCATCATCATGAAAAATCGTTTAAGAAATTTGTTTTTTTTTTTAAAAAAAAAAACTTCTCTTCAAATTTTTTTGGATATAATTTTTATAGTCAATAAATAATAAATAAAATATATTAATATGAAAAACTTATCCTCTCTTGTGTGAATAGGAGATGATTAGAAATAATTAATTAATTAGATGAAAAGAATTAAATAAAGTTATTCAACTTTCTTAATTTTTGTAAATTAAACTAGTTAAAAAAATTCCCTTATATATATAAACGTTAACGTAATTAATGAACCTAATTAATTAATGTTCAATTAGGTTTTAAATAATAAGTACTATGCAATCAATTTTAATATATGAATTACATGAGGAGTATTAAATAATATTTTATATATTTCAATCATTTTAATATAAACTAATTTAATGTTAAAAATAACATAAGTTTAAAATTAATAAGTGTAAACCATTATGTAAAGAAAAACTAAATTTAAATTATTTATATATTTAATTTCTTAAATTTTGATAACAAATATAATTTAAAGCAATTAAATATTAACATATTAACTAAACTATTTCATGAGATAAATATTTATTTTTATATACGTCAAAAAAATATAATTAGCATATATTTTTTCATATATATTCTCAATTTTTTTATTTTTTATAAAGAGTTTTTTAGTTTTGAGAAAATTTTAAATTGACATTTAGTGACTGAAAAATTTTCAGTCTCTATATTCACTAATTTGTCACTGGTAAAACTTGGTGTAATTTGTAAGTGTACTTAGCGGCTGAATTACTTTCAGTCGCTATAATCAGTAAAACTTGGTGAAATTAGTAAGTGTATTTAGCGACTGAACATATCTGGCGCTGAAATTTAGAAAAAGATCGGTGTTCATATCAGTCACTACATGGCCATAAATTTCTATCATGGAATATTCCTTTAGAGACGGACTATAGTAAGGAATACTTTTCTACGAAGTGATTTCGGTCGCTAGATCGGTCTCTGCTTTTTTATATTGACAAAGCTGTTTTGGATTTTTCTTGCATTGACTTTTAATGCTATCCGCTTTCCAGGCCTCTGCTCTTTTGACTCTTCTTCGCATTCATTTTCATTTGAATATGTTCTTTTCATGAAATGACAAATTTCTCTCTACTAACATGTACATGATATATCTTTTTACGATTATAATAATAATAAAAATATAATTTATTAAGAATTATAAATTTTAGTTGTATAAAATAAATATTTTAAAAATAATCAAGCTAAAATACTAGTTATATACTATGCTGGTAGTTTTGCTAATAATGAAAACTAAATAAATATATTACAGGCATACGTGTTGGGTATCTCGGATCCTCAAATCAATTTGCGGAAGCGGAAATAAAATCAAAAGGGAGCGAGAGAGACAATCAGAATTTGTTTTACGTGAGAAAGTCTTCCTCAATGTGAGAAAAGAAAAACTCACGGGACCTAGTCCAATATCAAAATCCAATATAACAATAATTAGTTACAATGAATCAAAAACACACCAATATGGTGGTACACTCAACCTCTCCAACAATGGTGGTCACTCAAACGCTCACAGTGTTCCACTCTAAGCTCTCAAATATGCAGGCACGGTGGCTTGCTCAAATATGACATTCAAGACTGTCACTTGAGACTCTCAAATTTCTATGTGTCTTGCCTCCACCCTTACTCATCTATTTATAGGATGAATTAGGTTTACAATGGACTGGGCCTAAGCCATCAAATATTATTTGATTTGGTCAATCAAATAAAAATAGAAAATATCAATCAAATAAAAACGGAAAGTATCAATCAACTAAAAACGGAAATTATCCAACAAATCTCCCCCTTCCGTTTTTCAATGAGACCGAGGTCTTCAACTTCAACAACCCGACCTTCTTTCTCGGCTTCAATGTACCGAATTCATCAGCCCAACTCCTTCACAGTGATCTTCAAATTTCCATGCTGATACCGGCTTGGTCATCATATCCGACCAATTCTGGTCCCTGTGCACTTTGGCAAGTCCGAGCTCTCCATCTTCCACCACATCCCGGATCCAATGATATCTCACATCAATATGCTTGGAGCAAGAGTGATAAGTCGAGTTCTTCTCCAGATGAATGGCACTCTGATTGTCACATTTCAGCTCGTAGTTGTCCTGTTCATGGCCAAGTTCCATGAGGAACTTCTTCATCCACAGCATCTCCTTGCTTGCCTCAGTCACGGCAATGTACTCTACCTCGGTTGTCGAAAGTGTCACACACTTCTGCAATTTTGATTGCCACGAGATTGCTCCTCCAGCAAATCTCATCAGATATCCGGTCGTCGACTTCCTCGAGTCGGAATCTCCCCCTAAATCAACATCCGAGTAACCTTGCAGCTTGGCTTCACCATCTCCAAATCGGAGACATAACTCAGTCATTCCTCTCAAGTACCTGAAGATCCACTTCATTGCTTCCCAGTGCTCTCTGCCGGGGTCTGAAAGAAAGCGGCTCACCATTCTAACTGCAAACGCCAAGTCGGGTCTAGTACAAACCATTGCATACATCAAGCTTTCGACTGCGGATTGGTATGGGATCTTCAGCATCTCTTCTCTATCTTCATCAGATCTCGGACACCACTTCTTATTCAGATTCAAGTGCCCGGCTAAGGGGTGCTAACTGTTTTGGCCTTGTCCATGTTGAATCTCTTCAAAATCTTCTCAACGTATTTCTCTTGACTTAGCCACAGTAGCTTCTTCTTTCTATCCCGGATGATCTTGATTCCAAGAATCTGCTTTGCAGGGCCGAGGTCCTTCATCGCCAAGGATGAGCTCAATGCCTTCTTCAATCTGGCAATCTTCATCTTGTTTTGCCCTATAATCAACATATCATCAACATAAAGCAGTAGAGTCAAGGAATCACCAGTCTCATACCTCTTCACAAATACGCAGTGGTCGGCTTCAGTCTTCACAAACTTGTTCTCGTTCATGAAGGATTCAAATTTCTTGTACCACTGCCGAGGTGCTTGTTTCAAGCCATAGAGACTCTTCTTCATCCGGCATACCATGTCGTCGCATCCCAGAGCTCGGACCCTTCAGGTTGCTCCATATATATCTCCTCTTCCAACTCTCCGTGAAGGAATGCGGTCTTCACGTCCATCTGTTCTACCTCGAGGTCTATCGAAGCCGCCATTGCTAACACAGTCCGAACAGAGGTCATCTTCACAACAGGAGAGAAGATCTCTTCAAAATCAACACCTTTCTTCTGATTACAGCCCTTCACTACAATCCGGGCTTTGTATCTCGGATTTTGCCCGTTCTTTTCAGGTTTGATCTTGTACACCCACTTGTTCTTCAGAGCTCGTCTTCCTTTAGACAACTCGGTTAACTCGTAAGTTCGATTCTTGTGGAGGGAATTCATCTCGTCCTGCATTGCCTTCAACCATTCTTCTTTGTCTAAACTCGTCACAGCCTCATCATAACTCTGAGGCTCACCATCTTCAGCAATAATGGTGTATTCATCAGAAGAGTACCTTGTAGAAGGTTTTTGTCTCTAGTGGGGTATCTCGGCTGTTCTTCTTCAGCCGCTTGAGAACCCGGTTCATCCCGTTCTCCACATCAATTCGGACCTCAATATCTCGGTCCTCTTCAGCATGTTGCTTGTCAACATTTCTTTCCTCTGGCTTTCCCCCTACTTCAACTCGAACAAGAGGGACAGGTTCTTCACGTCGAACAGGAACCCAGACTTCGGGCTTCGAGATGTCATGAATTGTCTCATCTTCATGAAATACTACATATCGGCTTCTCACAATCTTCTTGTTGATTGGATCCCACAGTCTGAAGCCAAACTCGATTTTAGGCGAACCGAGGTAAATGCACTCCTTCGTCTTAGCATCCAGCTTTGCCCTTTCATCTTTGGGGATATGTACAAAAGTTCGACATTCAAACACCTTCAGGTGGTCATAGGTCGCATTCTGACCTGTCCAGACTTCTTCAGGAATGTCTCCTTCCAGTGGTCTTGATGGTGACAGATTAATCAAGTCAACAGCTGTCATGACGGCCTCTCCCCAGTATGCTTTCGACAATCTGGCATTGGATAGCATACTCCTGACCTTCTCTTCAATAGTCATGTTCATCCTCTCAGCAAGTCCATTCAACTGCGGAGTCTTGGGAGGTGTCTTCTCAAGTCGGATCCCGGCTTCTCTACAGTAAACTTCAAAGGGACCCCGGTACTCACCACCGTTATATGATCGAACCACTTTCAACTTCTTGCCGGTCTCCCTTTCTACCATAGCATGGAACTCTTTAAAACATTAGAGTACCCGGTCTTTAGTCTTCATCGAATAAATCCACACTTTGCGGCAATGATAGTCAATGAAAGAAACAAAGTACTGAGCTCCTGTTGCGGATTTGGCAAGTATACCGATCATACAAGTAATAAAGTGATAAGAAGTGTATCGTTCCCACGAGGATTGTTGACCAATTAAATTGTAATTCGTATCGATAAGTTGGATGACAAATAATTAAGCAAAGTTTGGTTCTGTGTATGTGTAATGATTGAAATTAAACTAAGCTATGAACATTAAAAGTATATGAACAAGTAAGTTGATAGTGTACGATATGTGACGATAGTAGCTAGGGCAACCCACACTCAATGCTTCCTCCCAATGAAATTGTATTGTTTACTACATTCAATTGTCTAAATTACTTAGCCATGTGTTTCACTAACAAGTTAGCTATTTCCTAATTCCTTAGAGAAATAACCCTTTAACCCCTTTGCCAGCCCTAATCCCTTAGTAACCTTCCTAGGGTTAAGCATTAAACAACACATTCAAAAGGCTGCAAACACACATTCTTATCCCTAGGTAATGCAAGTAAGTTACTCCACTTAAGTCCAAGCCTAGTGTCCCAACATCCCTATTGTAAACACCAGCTCTTAATCCTTCATTAGGGTAATCAAATCCAAGGAAGAAGTAAAACAATCAAAGCAAAGTGCAGTAAAATAACCTTGGATAAATGAATAATAGCATTCATTACATTTCAATGGAAATTACATTGAGTGCTTAGCCCTAACTACAGAATAAAACTAGCCAAACCTCATAGTGGTTGGCAACATAACAGCAAAAAGAGGCATGCCCAGCTGAAGCACAAGGAGAAGAAGATGGAGAAGGACCTCCACTTGAACCTTCAACTCCCAAGCCTTAGCAAAGCTTCCCAAGCTTCTAAAACCCTAGATTTTGTGACTTCTCAGTTGTAGGAACTTCCATTCAATGCTGAGGTTAAGGTATATATAAGGCAACAGGTGAAAATCCAGTTTTGCCCTCAGCAGCATTTAAGTTTACACAGTCAGCAAAGTCCCACGCTGGTGGCGTAGCTCTATTCTTCATGTCCCACGCTGGTGGCGTGGGTGTCCACGCTGATGGCGTGGCATTCCAGTGGGTTTTGCAATTAGAGGCAGGTTCCTACGCTGGTAGCGTGGCCATCCACGCTGATGGCGTGGACTTCCAGTGAGGATTAGATTTGCAGAGCCCTTCCCACGCTGATGGCGTGACTCTCACGCTGGTGGCGTGGCAGCTTTTAAACATCCACGCTGAAGGCGTGGAACCCACGCTGGTGGCGTGGCTCTATGCTCAACTGGTCTTGTGTAGAATTGCTTTCCCTGCTATAAAAATTGATCAAATTAACATAAATCATGGCAGGAGATGCTTAATCCACATTTATCACAATTATAAGCGAATTCAGGTCATTTATGGATGATTTCTTGCTTCTAATGGCTTGGAAAGAAGCATATGCTAGGCGCATATCAGCTCCTCCAAGCGATCTCTCTGTCATGGAGCAAACATCAGTATGGACGAGGTCTAAGATCTGCCTTCATCGCCTGGGTTGATCCAGTCTCACAAACGAAACCCAGTGCTGCTTTCCAGCTAGGCAATGTGTGCAATTCTCCAACATTTGACCCTTCAACCGGTCAATAGTTCTCTCTTCTCCAAAATCTGGAGTCATTTCTCGCTCATGTGGCCGAGACGCTTGTGCCATAGCTCAAGGTTCTGTCCATCCCGGATGGCATTGGTTTCTCCACCAGCCGTCCTTCCTTGCATCACATACAATGAGCCTTCTTTCTTTCCTCTGGCCACAGCCAAGCTTCCCTTGGTCAGCTTCCATCTACTTTCACCAAAGTAATTCACTGACCCGACATCATCTAGCTTTCCAACCTAGATCAAATTCAAACGCATGTCAGGTACATGCCTCACATCTTTCAGCGTAACCCGGCACCCTGTATCTGTGCTCAGGGTTATATCACCAACACCAACAATCTTGCTGGTCACCTGATTTTCCATCTTCACGACATCATAATCTCTCTTCCTGTAAGCAGAAAAGAATCCCTCATGTGGGGTGACATGGAACGAGGCACCAGAATCAACAATCCAGGTGTAGTCATCATGGGCTATGTTTAACATTTCCTCACTGAGGAGGAATATATCGGCATTCGGGTTAGCGGCCACAGCCGTGGTGCTCTTATCATTTCTCTTTCTGGGAACAATATGATCCAGCTTTACACAGCCGTTCTGTTCATCATTTTGCAGAGCTCGACAGTTCGGTCTCTTGTGTCCTACCTTCCCACAGTAGAAGCACTTCAAGTCATGCTTTGGCCTTGACCGGCCTCTGGACCTATCTCGTCCACCTCGATCTCGGCTCTTGCTACAACCCCGAGAATCAAAATTTCTTCTATTCTCTGCAACGTTAGCCTCAGACGTGCTGGTTACATCTCGTTCTCTTCTCCTGACTTCTTCATTCAGGAGGCTGTTCGTTACAACATTCATCTTCAATTTTCCATCAAGAGCCGAGTTACTCAAAGTCACTACCAGAGTATCCCAGTTATCTGGCAACGAACTCAATAACAACAAAGCCTGCAATTCGTCATCAATCTTCATCTCGGCTTTGGTCAGCTGGTTCACAATCCCTTTGTAGGTACTGAGGTGTTCAATCATGCTCATCCCATCCTTGTATTCTATCTTCACAAGTCGGCGAACCAGGTGTGCTTTCTTCTTGGGAGTCTTCTTCTGAATCATGGACTCTAGCTTGTTCCACAATTAGTACGCGTTCGTGAACTCAGACACGTGCTCAAAGAGGCTTTTATCAATATATTTTCTGATCGTGGCCACCGCCTTATGACTCAGGACCTCCCATTCCCTGTCGCTTTTGCCAGCCAGTTTCTGAGCAAGGGTAATGGGCTCAAATAAATCTTTGCAGTAGAGGTGATCCTCCATCATCGGTCTCCAATACGCAAAGTTTTCTGCGGTCAACCTGAACATATCTCCGTCGTGGGTGATACCGTTGGTCTCCATCTCGTCTCCTTCAGAACCCGTCGAATCCGAGCTCTGATACCACTATTGGGTATCTCGGACCCTCAAATCAATTTGCGGAAGCGGAAATAAAATCAAAAGAGAGCGAGAGAGACAATCAGAATTTGTTTTACGTGAGAAAGTCTTCCTCAATGTGAGAAAAGAAAAACTCACGGGACCTAGTCCAGTATCAAAATCCACTATAACAATAATCAGTTACAATGAATCAAAAACACACCAATATGGTGGTACACTCAACTTCTCCAACAATGGTGGTCACTCAAACGCTCACAGTGTTCCACTCTAAGCTCTCAAATATGCAGGCACGGTGGCTTGCTCAAATATGGCACTCAAGATTGTCACTTGAGACTCTCAAATTTCTGTGTGTCTTGTCTCCACCCTTACTCATTTATTTATAGGATGAATTAGGTTTACAATGGACTGGGCCTAAGCCATCAAATATTATTTGATTTGGTCAATCAAATAAAAACAGAAAATATCAATCAAATAAAAACGGAAAGTATCAATCAACTAAAAACGAAAATTATCTAACAATACGTTCCTAGTAAAAGAGAAGCAGAATTGCAGAGTTTAAGAGGAAATGGAACTAGGGAGCGCAAGGAATGGGACAGAGTTTATGATTATGATGTTTACAATGATTTAGGCTAAACTTTTTCATAAACACTTGTAGGAGAAAACATGAAATAAGTATTTGTGCATAATAATTTATAATATAAACAAAAGCTTTTGCATGTGCATTTTGGCTTGTAAAGAAGCTTATTCAAATAGACTCATAGACTCTCAGTCTGTATAATTTATTATTATTTTTCTAATTTTTCTGGGGTCGGTGGTCACAGGTTGCATACTCATGCAGTGATGGAGCCATTTTCCATAGCGCCACACAGGCAACTCAGTGTGCTTCACCCCATTTATAAACTTCTTCATCCTCACTTTCGTGACACCATCAATATCAATGGAGTTGCTAGGCAATCCCTGATTAATGCAGGTAGCATCATAGAGCAAACATATTTGCCCGGAAAGCACTCTATGGAGATGTCTTCAGCTGTATACAATAATTGGGTTTTTACTGATCGACCAAGCATTACCAACTGATCTCATCATGAGGTAATTAATCTTATTAAATGTTAGAAACATGAACTTTTTCATTTATGGGACTATATATTAAAACATGAATAATTATACCATGCCCTTTTAATGATGACAAAATTAAAATTAATTAATTGATCAGAGAGAGGCTTGTTATCAGTAACATTTTTGTTTTACTTTTTCCTTTGCTTGATTTAGAGGATTGACAGTTAAGGATCACTTTGCTCCACATGGCCTTCGCCTTGTGATAGAGGACTACCCTTATGCTGTTGATGGACTTGAAATATGGGATGCTATTTATGTCAACTTGTATTACTCAAATAACAAGGCAGTTGGAGAAGATACTGAATTGGAAGCATGGTGGAATGAAGTTGTGGAGAAGGGTCACAGTGACTTAAAAGATGCAGAATGTACTAAAATGAAGACTTGCTAAGAGCTTATTGACTCTTGCACTATAATTGTATAGATTGCTTCAGCTCTCCATGCAACTGTTAATTTTGGACAGTACCCTTATGGAGGCTATAACCTAAACCGTCCAACTCAAAGTAGAAGATTGCTCCCAGAACGAGAAACCCAAGAGTATGATGAGATGGTAAAGAATCCTCAAGAGTCTTATTTGAGAACAATTAAATTAACCAAAGTACCAGACGGTTATTGATCTTACAGTGATGGAGATATTGTCAAGACATGCTTCTGATGAGGTCTACCTTGGACAGAGGGACACTCCAAATTGGACCTCTGATCAAAATGCAAAAGATGTCTTAAAGACATTTACAAAAAATTCTTGCAGAGATTGAGACAAAAATCTCACAAAGACACAATAACCAAGAGCATTAAAATCGAACTGGACCAGCCAAATTGCCCTACATTGTGCTTCTTCCTACCATTGAACCAGGATTGACTTTTCGAGGAATCCCTAACAGTGTCTCTATCTAAAGGTGTGAGTGACGGCTTTCTTTAGTATTGTACTTGCATCTTTCAATAACAGATGCATGCTTATGTGCATACATCACTGTGTGATTGTTTAAGTAATGTTAATATGGATTGCTTTTTATTTGAGCTTTGAGTTGTATTTTGTTCCAAACTTATTATTATTATTATTATTATTATTTATTTTTCCTTCTATTTCATTTTTATTCCTTTACTCCTTGGATCGACAGACATTGTTCTATTACAACAAAAATTATTGTATTGTTTAAGACTCAAAACTAACATAGTTTATATATAAACACTTTCTTGTATTAATCTACCAGACATCTTTTAAGATTAAAACTATGAGGTCACACAATCACTAAAAGTAAAAAACAAATAACATTTTGAATATGATTACATTTACGATAATCCAGATTGAACTCTTTCATATTACTTCTCGTTACATTATGTATCATATACTATGTATTATATATGTCACTTTTATTCTCTTTTTCTTTTCATTATATACACCCTTTGGAGTGTAATTCACCTTAATTTTTCCATTGTTGTATATTGCTCATTGTAATCTTTGCACGCACCCAAAGGCCAATGACAGCATATAGAGTGTCGTTTACTTAAAATCTTCAAGTACAGAGGTCGGCAGACAGGCCAGACTAATTATTTGGGTTGGATTTTTGTGTGTGGAGGTGGGCCTGAAACAATGATGTGTAGATATTTTTTTAAATGAATTTAATTTAAATATATTGATAATTGATAATATGAAAGGTTTATGTATTGTGATTTAATAATAAATTATTATATATATAACAGGATTGTCATTTAATTATTTATAAATTAAAAGTGATCTCTATATATATTGTTAATAATATAAATTTTTATATTAAAATTAATATATCGAAAATTCAACTCTTTTGAAATAATAATGAAATAAAAATAGACTATTAATAAAATATGAACTACCTTAAAAGAATCGGTAGATATCTAGTGATCAGCATCTGGATTGAAAGCATGAGATATAGAATACAGAAAACTGAAATGATATTTTAATATATTTTATTATTTTTACATTAATAAAATAGCAATAGAATAGGAAAATGTTGAGCAAATTACACTAACACTCTATGAGGTTTAGTGTAATTACACAAACATTTCCTGTTTGTTTTAATCATTACTTTTGTTGTAGGAAATGTTACTGTAAGATTTAAAAGATGTTCAATGTAATATTTTCAAACATATAAAAGATATAATTAGTGTAGTGTTTTTAAACTTAAAGGGAGATAAGTGTAGGAAATTAAAAAAAAAGTAGAGTTATGTATAATTACATGGCATCTTAGGAGATGTTACTGTAATTTGCTTGATAACTTTTGTAGTTGTTTTGATAAATTTCTTTATAAATATTTATAAGAAAAGAAAAGAAAAAAATAAGATAAAATAAATAATTTTTTTTTCATAAGCTAAAATTAATATATATACACTTAACTTTAATAGAAAAATTTCCATTTGAGTTATCTAAAAGTTAAGATTTATAAATTGATTTAAACTAATGAAAAACTCAATACATTTTTTTTTCTTCTATCAGTATTGTTTATGAATAAATTTACTTAAACGGACCGTTTGATGTGAAAAATTGTCATGCTTTTGTAATTCCAGACCAGGTAATTTTGTTAGGTGAAAAAAATACAACATTATGAACCGGGTAAATAAGGTTTTAATTGAAAATTTAACTTGGTGAACAACTTTTATTCACATTGAGAGGGAGAGAGAGACAAAAATCTTTTATTTTTTTATACATAATAATTTTTTTATGACAAATGTTAGTAGTTTGTTACTTTTTATTAGCCTATGAAGAGATATCTTCGACCATTAAGTTAATTTAATAATTTCTTTATTTTTTTATATGATAAGGTCACATCTAGTAAGATCGATGTACCACTCCCTCATTTTTTCTTTATATGAGCTGATTATTATTCATCATTTCCCCTAGTTATAGTTTTGAATGCATTTACTGCATTAGTGTTGTTTTGCTAATAATATTGTTTTATAATTACAGTGTATTAAAATTAAACTGCTATTTTAATTTTTCATAAGTCATACTCAACCTAGTGCGAGGCACACATGTGCATCCTTATTTATTTATTTTTATACGAGAACACTTGTGCATCCTAGTTTGAACGTAGTAATTTAAATTTTTATTTGATTATTTAACTATTTTTTAATTTAATTATTTAACTTATATTTTTATATGAGCTTTACCTGTTCATTAACTTTTATTATAACTGAGTTCTCTCATATAGAAAACTAGATTATTTCACTTCGCTTCATCTCTCTCTTTCTCTTCTCCCTCCTACGACCACCAACAAGTTTTTGTTCATAATTCTTCCACTGTCTTCTTAATCATATAGCCTCTAATTAAATTTTCATTTTTATTAAGCCTCTCTCTCCTAAATTCCTAATATTATCACGTTTAAGCATTCATGCTATCATCTAGTAAAATCTTTAGTGATACAAATTATATATAACATTTAATAAAATATCGTAAAAACATATTAATAATATTTATTTATATTTTACTTTATCTTTTAAAAGTTTTAAAAAAATTTAGCAATATTTTTATTAAGTGTTAGATAAAAAAATATTATTAAAAGATATATGTGATAACGAGAAATAGAGAAAAGATAAATAAGTAAATGAAAATAAGGAAAAATAACTAGTGGTCTCATTTTTTTATTATTTTTCTTCTTTCTCATTTTTTCTATATCAAACACATCATCTTTTTATTTCTTCTCCGTTCTATTGCTCCTTTACCAAACAAAAGGCTATAGAGACGGGCTTAATAATTTCTTACAATAGGTATAGAAATTAAATTAATACTACTTTTTTACCATGGTTTAGCCCTAATTGCGCACGCGTGATATAATATTGCATTAGGTTCTTTAAATAATATTATCTTGGTAACGGTGCCTGTCATATTAATGCGTTATTGGTTTAATCGATGAGAAGAGACCAATTTGGCAGAAATTTGAAAAATTCTCTGTGTGCTCGAAGATCAACTCCAACTATAAGCGGGACTTGTTTATTTTATAGTTAAGAATCGGATTTTAGATTTTAATGTTAGCTGGCATTTACGTGTATGAATGATTTATATATCGTTTTTTGCAATTAAAAATATTTTCTTAGTATTAGATTCAATATAATGTTATTTTTGCTTTTCACGTGATGGCTTTCCTATTTGTTGGTAGGTGAGTTTTCTAATATGTGGGCAGTGAGCTAGCCTCTTTTTTTATACAAAACTATTTTTTAATTCGTGACGGGTTGTTTCGTTATATTTTTATAAATTAATTTTAATTTTTATGTTTATTATAACTAAAAAAATATGTATTTATGATATTATTAATAAAGTAATTTAACTTAATTAATTTTGATTGTCTTATAATAAAAAATCAAATTATTATTTTCTAATAAAAATAAACCAAATATTATTATGATGTTTGTTGTAATAATTGAAATAAATAAAAAGAGTTAAAAAAATTTAAATCTTCATTAAATTTAAATAATAAAACTATAAATATTTTTATTATTTTAAAATATCACCATTTTCTTATACTGTTATTTATCAATTATTTTATATGATGAAAATGTAAGAACAAATATTATAGTTAAATAAAATATTGTTGAATATTTGATATGTAACTCTGTTAAATATTTTTTTTTTTAAATTTCTCCGTAACGGTTCACTCATAAAAAAACATTTAAATTATGATATAGTGAATAAGTAATTTAAAATTTTCTTGTAACAAAAATTATTTTTATAAATTATTTTTAATTTTTATATCTATCATAACTAAAAATATTTTTATTATGATATTATTGATAAAATAATTTAAATTAATTAACTTTGATTATCTTATAACAAAGAATCAAACTATTATTTTCTAATAAATATATTAACTAAATATTATTATGTTGGTTATCATAACAATTGAATTAAATAAAGAGGGTTAAAAAATTTCAAATCTTGATTAAATTTAAATAATAAAACTATAAAAATATTTATTTTTTTAAAATATCATCATTTCATTTTGCTGTTATTTACCCATTATTTTATATGATAAAAATTTAAAAACAAATAAAATATTTAATAAAAAAAATATTGTTGATTGTTTAATATGTAACTGTGTTAAATATTTTTTTTTAAATCTTTTTTCCCGTAATGGTTCGCTCATGATGGCCCATAGAATAATTATTTTTCATAAATGATAATTATAGTTTCTATCATAAAAAAATAAAATTAAAACTAATTTACATTATGATATAGTGAGTAAGTAATTTAAAATATTTTTATTGATCATATTATTAATAAAGTCATTAAAATTATTTAACTTTGGTTGTCCTATAACAAACAATCAAATTATAATTTTCTAATAAAATATTAACTAAATATTATTACGCTTGTTACTGTAAGGATTGAAATAAATAAATAAAAATTAAAGTTTCAAAATCTTGATTAAATTTAAATAATAAAACTATAAATATTTTTATTATTTTAAAATACCACCACTTTATTTTACTGTTATTTAACCATAATTTATATGATGAAAATTTAAAAATAAATAATACATTTAATAAAAATAAATATTGTTATTGATTAATATATAATTATGTTAAATACTTTTTTAAAATAAACTTTTTTCTTGTAACGGTTCACCCATAATAACTTAGAAAATAATTATTTCCTGTAAATGATGATTATAGTTCCTATCATAAAAAAATAAAATGAAAACTAATTTACATTATGATATAATGAATAAGTAATTTAAAAATTTCTTGTAACAAAAATCATTTTTATAAGTTATTATAATTTTTATCTCTATCATAATTAAATTTTTATTTATTTATGATATTAGTGATAAAGTAATTTAAAATAATTAACTTTAGTTATCCTATAACAAAGAAACAAACTATAATTTTCTAATAAATATATTAATTAAATGTTATTATGATGGTTACGGTAAGAATTAAATTAAATAAAAAATTCCAAAATTTCAAAATCTTGATTAAATTTAAATAATAAAATTATAAAAAAAATTATTTTTTGAAAATGTCACCACTTTATTTTACTGCTATTTAAACATTATTTTATATAATGAAAATTTAAAAATAAATAATACTTTTAATAAAAATAAATATTGTTGATTATTTAATATATAACTATGTTAAATACTTTTTTAAAACAAACTTTTTTTTCATAACGGTTCATCCTTGATAATCTAGAGAACAATTATTTTCCGTAAATTATAATTAAAGTTTCTATCATAAAAAAATAAAATGAAAACAAATTTACATTATGATATAGTGAATAAGTAATTTAAAACTTTCTTATAAAAAAATCATTTTTATAAATTAATTATAATTTTTATCTCTATCATTACTAAAAATATTTTTATTTATGATATTAGTGATAAAGTAATTTAAAATAATTAACTTTAGTTGTATATAACAAATAAACAATCTATAATTTTGTAATAAATATATTAACTAAATGTTATTATGATGGTAAATGTAAGAATTAAATTAAATAAAAAAATTTAAAATTTCCAAATCTTGATGAAATTTAAATATAAAACTTTAAATATTTTTATTTTTTAAAAATATCACCACTTTATTTTACTATTATTTTATATGATGAAAATTTAAAAATCTATAATACATTTAATAAATATAAATATTGTTAATTTTTTAATATATAACTATGTTAAATAATTTTTTAAAACAAACTTTTTTCCTTAAACGATTTATAAAATATATTAGTATCAAAATACTTGCAGGTCTAGCTGTGATGACAAAAACTGTGTGCATAATTTTTTAGTTAAGAATCGGATCTTAGATTTTAATGTTAGCTGGCATTTACGTGTATGAATGATTTATATATCTTTTTTGCAATTAAAAATATTTTCTTAGTATTCGATTCAATAAAACGTCAGTTTTGCTTTTCACGTGATGGCTTTCCTAGCCTATTTGTTGGTATGTGAGTTTTCTAATCTGTGGCCAGTGAGCTAGCCTCTTTTTTTATACAATTTTTTTTTTCTGTCCTCTAGGTTTTTTTAACTTATTGTTATAATATTGGTATAATTTTTAATGGATAAACAATCATTTTGATCTCCAAAAATGTAATTGTAATTTACAATTACTTAGGTTCATGAAAATATTAAAAATAAAAAAAATTCCTTAAAATTATTATTTGTTTGTGATAATTGTTATTTATATTTAAATTGTACATTTAAATTATATAGTAATTATTTTCTTTTTCGTCTTTTAATGTTTCTTTTGTGATTGAAAGATAAAAAATTTAGCTTTTTATGAGCTTTTATCCAATAAATACTAAAATTAATTGATTTATAATGTGTTGCTGGTATTATCTTTGTAGAATTACACATTAAAAATTTGAAAGATGAATTAAGGATCTAAATAATACTCACATGTGGGCTTAGCTCATCGCCAATAAAAAAAATCCAATAAAGCAAAATTTTGATTATAAAAATGGGAGCAATCAGAGGCAAATAGAAAGCTAGAAAGAAACTTAAGGTACAAAGGAGAGAATAATTTATTTCACAGAAGTTGGCTCATGCCCATTGATTTACTAGTTTTCTTTCATTATTTTTCATCAATTTTTGTTTTCTTTTGTTTTTGTAAGTCTCTCATGTCAAGAAGAGCCTAAACTACTGATTGTTGGGAGCTTAACAATCAAACATTCTTGATGTAACAATTTTTACAATCTATATAATGTAATGTCATATTATTGTTCTTTTCTAAATCTTGTGTCGTGTTTGTAGTCTGATCATTCATGTGCATGTAATATTACGAGAGTTTATGCATTGAAAAATATCTATACTTTGAAAACTGGAAAAAAAATATAGACAATCGATATATAAGGATAGAATGACATTGTTTAACCTTAAATATGTATCTTTACTCTTAATGCAAATTATTTGATGTAACTTGCTAATGAATCAAGAGTGAAATTAAGTCATTTAGGTTCTTTCATATGAGGGATCATGGTTAGAATAAATTAGAGGATGAAGGTAATATGTAAAATAATATTAAATAGTGAAAATCATTAACATTACATCAAGAATAATTTTGGTAGGTTTAGTTTTCTTTTCTGACTCTTAATTTATTTCGTTGTTTATTTTATTCTACATTTATATTGACATACATTATCACTTAAAAATCTAAAAAATTTATTATGTTCATTACTTAAAATTTAATATATACGAATTCTGAATATAATAAAATTCTTTGTAAACTTAGTCTTACCATTTTATTGTTACTTGGATAAATTTGATACACTTACCAAACAAGTTAACAATTTGTCATTAAATTTTTTTTGTTCAAGTTAATATTTGTGTTTACAAGACATGTTATTTGTCTAGTTAGTATACATCACAATTGAAAAGCATATTAAGATAAAATTTAAAATATAACCGATCCAAACTAAAATGTATACAAAAGATTAGTTTGTTTAGTTTGAATTTAAGATTATATTCCCCAAATCACTTATAATTTTTATGTGGTTCAAATGAGTTTTTAATTAAATATCGAATAAATTATACATTGCAAACACTCCTAATCATAAGTGATAGTCCAATTATTATCATTTTAATCTCTGATTAGATTATCACATCTACATCGTCAAGAACTAAAAATTAAAATTTAAAAAAATAAGGAATTCAAAACTCAATTAACCCTAAATAGTATTATAAAAACCAAAATAAAAGTAGTAAATTGATATAATAATAGTATAGATAAAATACTAATAATTGAAGTATACCAATAAACAAAAATAATAGTGAAATATTTATTGACAGACATGAAAGTGTCATATTCTAAAGGTATGTTTGAGTATCCGTTGTAAATAAATGTTGGTGACAAAAATGAAGTTTTGAAAAATATCTCCACTATTCCTTTTGTGTTCTATTTGCAATGAACCATTGGATTATATTTTAAAATTTGTGCACAACAAGTTGAACCGAAAACTTAACTTGCTCTGAATCTAACACATGTATATATTAAATAATAATATATAAAACTTAAACTTTTTAGTGTTGTAACTTTTTGTAGATTAGACAATGAAACCGTGTATCTCTAATTTTTCAAGTAATGTTTCTGACTTCAATATTTGTGTTCGAAAATAATTTTCATAAAGAGAGATAATCTCTTAATTATATTGTATGGATATGTACTTTTGACACAAACATAATTGTCTTAAAAATATAATTGAACTCTATATATTAATTTAATCTTCAATTATAATGTAATTGATCATGACATTAAGTTATACTTTTAAAATTTTGTGATATTAAATAAATCCTTTGAGTGTAAAAAGACACAAAAAAAGTTAACAAGATTAAACTAATTAATAAATTAACTATATAGATAACATCAATATATGATATAATAAAAGACACACTAATAACGTGATAAAATATACATCACGTTTCATTTGTTGTTAGCAGCCAATATATTAATAATCAACCTCGGCTGCAACTTGAGAGTAAAAGCATGTTCAAAGTTACATCTCTTTCCATCTATAAATAACCTACTTTGCATCGTCACAACTCACAAACCACAATACAAAGCATTTCTTACGTACTTAATTAATTGCCAAAGAGAACAAATTAAATTGTTGATTGTTGATAGCATCATCAAGAAGAAGTTGCAAAGATGTTTGGGCTATTTGACAAGAGCCACAAGATCAAGGGCACCGTGGTGTTGATGCCCAAGAATGTCTTGGACGTTAACGAATTGAATTCAGTCAAAAATGGAGGAGTTGGTGGTCTTGTGTCCGGCATCTTCGACGCTGTCGCCGACGTAACCGGTCAGATAGTTGATTCTGCAACTGCCATCCTTTCCCGGAACGTCTCCTTCAAGTTGATCAGTGCAACCTCCGCTGATGGTTTGTTTCTTCTCCATTTTCATTATTTCTCTATACACCGTGCTTAGTTGCTTACACTATTATTTTAATTAATTTCTTGGTTATATAAATGGGACTCTTGTCCTGTCCACACCCACTGCATAACCTTAATTATCCTTATAGTTTAAAGAATAAATAAGGTATAATGTAACTGTCATCATCCACTTAGAAAGGAAACGCATATAAATTAAATTTTATAAATAATCTAAATCTTTAATTTTTAATGTGATTGATATATTTTTATATCGTGTTTTTTTTATAAATATTTAATATTTACCTTTGTATTTTGTTAAAATTCATTAAAAAATAATTTTGTTACCTTACATTAAAATTTCTTTTTCCCTTAACTTTTTAGCTTTCATTATTTTAAAAAAATTATATTAACTTTTAAAAATGATCATCTTATCATAAATTTAAAATATCTAATTTTTACTCATTTATTTGAGTTGAGTATACATATTTTTTAAAATAATTATTATAAGAATTAATAAATTTATTATATAATGACAATTTTTTGTTCGTAAAAATTTAACTTAACCACACTACTTGATCAATCAAGCTGAGTTAGTTTTTCTTAATTCATAAATATCAACTTGTGATTAAATAAGAAAATAAAAGTATTTATATTGTTTGTACATTCTAATTAAATTCTTTCATTATATTTTCTCTTTTATTAAATTTAAAAATATTCATATATAGTTGTTAATTATATACATAAAAGTTGCCCATGCTTGCAACGTTCGTTATATTTTATTTCAGACATCTTTCTGTCAATAATTTATAAATTATAAAAATATTTATGCATATCTGTATCACTTTTTAAAATTGTTAACTCGATCAAAGACGACACTCATCTTTTGTATTTTCTTTTTGGTTTTATTTGTATGTTTTTTCTGTAGCAAAGGGAAATGGGAAAGTTGGAAAGGAAACCTATCTGGAGAAGCATCTTCCGACGTTACCAACCTTGGGAGATAGAAGAGATGCATACAGTATTCATTTTGAATGGGATGCTAACTTTGGAATTCCAGGAGCATTTTACATCAGAAACTATACGTATGATGAGTTCTTCCTTGTCAGTGTCACTATTGAGGACATTCCAAATCAAGGAACCATTCACTTTGTTTGTAACTCATGGGTTTACAACTTTAAAGACTACGACAAAAAGGACCGCATTTTCTTTGCCAATAAGGTAAGTCTAGTAGTTTTGAATCTAAGTACTATTTTCCTAATGTTTACAAGATTTAATTAGCTCAATTTTTTTTTTCCAGTTGTATATTGTCACAACATTTTTAATTATTTTCATTTTGTACATGAGAAAATCAATTTATGAAATGTATATATTGTAGACATATCTTCCAAGTGCAACACCAGGTCCATTAGTTAAGTACAGGGAAGAAGAGTTGGAGATTTTAAGAGGAAATGGAACCGGAGAGCGCAAGGAACATGAAAGGATCTATGATTATGATGTCTATAACGATTTGGGTAACCCAGATGAAGATGTAAAGCTTGCTCGCCCAGTCCTTGGAGGCTCCAGCACCTATCCTTATCCTCGTAGGGTTAGAACTGGTAGAAAAGCCACCAAGAAAGGTTAGACTTTGTCTTTTCTTTTATCATGTTGTGATTAATTACTTTAATAACGAAATTGATACAGGAACAAGTTGTTGGTGGGAATTAAATAGAAAAATTAACAATGGGTTTGGCAAGAATAAAAAGTGATCGACCAAAGCTTCTTTTAAAATAGAAAAAAGAATATTACGTACAATGTGGTTGGCTAGAACTAACAAGAGAAAGAGAAGAAAATGGATTTTAATGGAGGAAAAGAGTAACAAGGAGAGGTCTCATTTTTTAGTTTAGTCAAGAGAAAGAAGAGACAAATATATAATTTGAATAAGAGAAATATAAGGGATACTTTATTTGGTTTATAAGGAAAAATAATAGTAAACCACCTTTTTTGATTTGTAAAGGAGGAAAGAAAAAAAAATATAAATAATATATTACTTATATTTTTATATACTATAATAAAATAATGAAAAGTTCAATAAAATTTTAAGAAAGAAAAGGCATGTATAATTTATTTGTGTGATTTAGTGATAGACTTGACAATAAGTATTTTTTGTTGTTGTGGTTTATGAACTGTTGCTTCTTTTGGGCACGCAATTTGACATGTTTTGAATGTTTTGCTGATATATATTTCTGGTAATATTAACTATTTGATTCTTAGCAGATCCTAAAAGCGAAAAACCTGCAAGCGAGCTTTACACGCCAAGAGATGAAAAATTCGGTCACTTAAAGTCCTCAGATTTCCTCACATATGGAATAAAATCATTATCTCAAACATTCTTACCTTCGCTGGAAAACATTTTTGACTCAGACCTCACATGGAATGAGTTTGATAGCTTTGAAGAAGTGAGAGACCTGTATGAAGGTGGAATTAAGGTGCCAACAGATATTCTTAGCGACATTAGCCCCATACCAGTCTTCAAGGAAATCTTCCGCAGTGATGGGGAAAGTGTCCTTCAATTTCCACCACCTCATGTAGTCCAAGGTACTTTAATTACACATCTTAATCAAAACCAACTTACATATATTAGGATTTGTTGAATTAAATAATTAGAATTTAACAGTCATGCGTTAACAACGTTAAACAAATTTTATATTGTGAATTGATTAGAAATCACTATTAATATAATTTTTAAGGGAATTATTAAAGTTCACAAATTAAAACTTTTTTTAAGCAAATTAAAACTTACTACATAATAGTTAGTAAATGAATAATAATATAAAATTATTTTATACTAGCATACTTTATTTCTTTCAAAATAATTAATTAATCTCATTTGTCAATTAATTATTTTCTTTATGGTTTGAGCAGTTAGTAAATCTGCATGGATGACTGATGATGAATTTGCAAGAGAGATGATTGCTGGTGTAAACCCAAATGTAATTCGCCTTCTTAAAGTAAGTCCAAAATCCATATATTTTATTGTTAATTATAATCAGTGAATACTGCTAAATTGTTTTATATATTGCCCCCCTGTCTGATTATTGGTAATCTTTTCTCATTTTTTATCATGGCAGGAGGTCCCACCACAAAGCAAGCTGGATCCCACTCTCTATGGTGATCAATCTAGTACAATAACCAAAGAACATTTGGAGATTAACATGGGTGGGGTTACAGTAGAAGAGGTAATGATATACATGCGTGCTAGCTCAACTATAAAATGCATATTAACTTTTTATTAGACATAATGAGTTTGGCTATTTTTCCTACAATAACCTTACTTTTGAGAGAAAATATAAAATTCGTCAATTGGAAACAGATGGGGTACATCATATATAGCTGACACAACTACACGGATCACATGAGAAGCATCATGTAGCCAAAATTAATACTAAACACACACAAAATGAAGCTAGCATTGAAAGAAAAAAAAGTTAAATATATTAAATATGTAAGAAATATAAAATAATTCAATGTTTTCTTTAATTCGATTAATTTGGAACTATTCTTTATAGTTTGAAGACAGTACTTGAAGTTGAAGTGATATTGTTTGTGATTCAATGCTATGAAACAAAGTGGTCACAGAAATTAATTTTTTGGAACAGGCACTTAATGGTCAGAGATTATTCATATTAGATTATCACGACGCATTCATGCCGTATTTGACAAGGATAAACGCCCTACCTACTGCAAAGGCTTATGCAACAAGGACAATCCTGTTCTTGAAAGATGATGGGACTTTGAAGCCACTTGCTATCGAATTGAGCAAGCCACATCCAAGTGGAGATAATTTGGGTGCCGAGAGCAAAGTGGTCTTGCCAGCAGACCAAGGTGTTGAAAGCACAATTTGGCTTTTGGCCAAGGCTCATGTTATTGTAAATGACTCGGGCTATCATCAGCTCATGAGCCACTGGTATGAACTATGAACTTTATTTGCTAGCTAGCAACATTTGTAAACATGCTTAGTGTATCTATTTATTATGAATTACTATTATTAAATAAATGCTCGAGTTTAATAAGTATACATGTGTGTACTGTTAATCTAAATTTTCTAATATCAATAAAAAATAATCAAAATCTTAACCAGTTTTTTAAGGATATTGATTAAGAAATTTAAAATAAAAATATTATTATTGGGAGGAAAAAATTGTATTGTCTATAACTTTTTTTGCATTATTCTATGATTTATACAGTAAATATTTTTTCATTTTAGTTCTTTAATCAATATTCTAAATGTATATATTAATTATATTGTTTATTTTAATATTTTCTATTATTGGGTTACAGGTTAAATACTCATGCAGTGACGGAGCCATTCATCATAGCAACTAACAGGCGTCTCAGTGTGCTTCACCCTATTTATAAACTTCTTTATCCTCACTATCGTGACACCATAAATATCAATGGACTTGCTAGGAATGCCCTAATTAATGCTGGTGGCATTATAGAGGAATCATTTTTGCCTGGACGATACTCTCTTGAGATGTCCTCAGCTACTTACAAGAATTGGGTTTTCACTGACCAAGCATTACCAGCCGATCTCATCAAGAGGTAATCGTATTAAATATAAAATTACTATAAGAAAATTAAGAGAAAACAATGTATGCACTTACACTGTTATCAAGTTACAAATTGTCATATATGTAAATTTGTTAATTTTTACACTAATTATCTTAAAGTTAAATCTATTATGATTTCTTATTAGTTGAAAGTATAAAATATGCACTTGAAAAAAAATTAGGATTTTGAGTTATAAGCATTAATGTGGCTTAGAATAGAAACATGAACTTGTTCAATTGTGGGACTATAAAAAATAAAAAATAAAAATATGTCCTTTTAATGGAAGAGAGGCTTGCTGAAATTGTCAATAACATTTTCTTTTGTTTGATTCAGAGGATTGGCAGTTGAGGATCCCTCGGCACCCCATGGCCTTCGCCTTGTGATAGAGGACTACCCTTATGCTGTGGATGGACTTGAAATATGGGATGCTATTAAGACATGGGTCCATGAGTATGTCTCCTTCTATTACCCAACAGATGATGCAATTAAGAAAGACTCTGAACTCCAAGAGTGGTGGAAGGAAGCTGTTGAGAAGGGTCATGGTGACTTGAAAGACAAGCCTTGGTGGCCTAAAATGCAGACTCGTCAAGAGCTTATTCAATCATGTTCTACTATCATATGGATTGCTTCAGCTCTCCATGCAGCTGTTAATTTTGGACAATATCCTTATGGTGGTTTTATCCTGAACCGTCCAACTCTTAGCAGAAGATGGATTCCAGAACCAGGAACCAAAGAGTATGATGAGATGGTGAAGAGTCCCCAAACGGCTTATTTGAGAACTATCACGCCCAAGCGCCAGACTATTATTGATCTCACAGTGATAGAGATATTGTCGAGGCATGCTTCTGATGAGATCTACCTTGGGGAGAGAGACAATCCAAATTGGACATCTGATTCAAAGGCATTAGAAGCCTTCAAAAAGTTTGGAAGCAAGCTGGCAGAAATTGAGGGAAAAATCACAGCGAGAAACAAGGATTCAAACAAGAAAAACCGATATGGACCTGTTCAGCTACCTTACACATTGCTCCTTCCTACAAGTGAGGAAGGGTTGACTTTCAGAGGAATTCCTAACAGTATCTCTATCTAAGGAGTGTGTGGTTACCTTTAATTTGGATCAATCTACGTACTTTCTAATAACACAAATGATGCTTGTCAATGTATGTGTCATTTTGTTGTGTGTGTTTGTACCAATGTATATATGGAATTGGGTGGTGCTCTTAATTTGGAGATAATAATAATAATGCTTTCACTATCACTCTATTTGTATTTACTTCGTGTTATGCTTAGCGTATAGCATGTAGAAGTAGAACAGTAGAATTAAGTAAATACTGTTCAAGGAATGATATCTCACTTTCCTGATGAAAGGCACTACTAGAAGAGGAAAAATGCAAAAATAGCCACAGAATTTAGCGTCCGAAATGTTCCAATCGCTAACAACAACTAATTTGCTCTTTTTAGCGACTGAACATATCGGTCACTAATAAGTGTTTTTTTTATTTCTTGTAGTGAAGTAATCCTGTTCAAGCTTTCTAGAATTATTATTCCCAGCAAATTATCCATGTTACTCATTATATTTACATAATAATATATATGAATCTTAAATAAAAATATTTAACATATATATATATATATATATATATATATATATATATATATATATTATTTATATATAAAAAAATCTGCGAATACCAATGGACAGAAGTTGAAAACTTAAAAATTCACAGTAGTACTTGAATTTAGCAAAAAAATTGAAATAAACAAAGTAAAATCAATTAAAATGAGTTAAATAAAGAAAACACTCATGAGAGAAGAAAATGAAGAAAAAAAAGTTTTTTCATATACTAAAATTAGCTCATTTATAAACTACAAGTTATCTTTTTAGAAAATTTCATATAAGATAATTTTTATAAATTAATTAATACATAATTTAATTTGTTTTCTTCTAAAAACACTTATGAAAAAGTTTATCCAAACTTATAAAAAATACTAAACACTTAAGTTGAATTTACAATATAAGTAGAGTTTGTAAAATGTCTATTTCGTAATAATATTTTTAAATAAGTATTAGATAGTTTTTTAAATTTTTAGTTTAATAATTTTTCTTTCATGAGACATCATCATTTATTTTTAAAAATAATTAATTCCTAGTGCCAGACTAATTACTGAGCTTGAATCTAAGAATGATTTTAAAACATGATGAGCAGCATCTACGAAACCAAATATTATAACTCTTGTATCGTTATCACATTGGGAGTGTGTTTAGAAGGAAAGATAAAAATAATATTAAAGAAAATTTTTATATATTTTTAAATAAAATTCACATCTTTTATATTTTATTTTAATTATTTTATTTTTTTTTCTCTCTTTATTTTCATCTTCTAAACCACACAAGTGAGGTGGTGAACATAATCATTACCACTAATATTATAGACATTAATCATAAGAGAATGTGATGTTGGTGCAATCATTGCATATATAAAACAGATAAATTTATACAACAAGGAAGCCTCCTAATAATGTACTGATAATTATGATTATTAAATGCTAAGGTGTCGTGAATGTCCTTACTGTTGGCTTTTTTAGGGTAATGTTTTAAAACATAATTTTTTGTAACGAAGGTATCTCTTAACCAAAAATTAAAATTTAATCTTTCAAAATACTTAAATATATTTAAAGGGTTAATCTTTTTTAATAAATATTTTTCTATACATACGAATTTAAAATTGAATTCATGATCATATATTTAAGGGATAATTTTATTTACCAATTATATTATATTAGTTTTAAAACACAACTTTAAACAACGTTATTACTTTTTAAAAAAATATATATTTATATATATATATATATATATATATATATATACTCGTTCCATTTAAATCCTATTGACGTGGATCGGTATAAAATATGAATATTGTGCATAGTAGTGTGTAACAGGAGATAAACGTGAGTAAATGTAAGATGATTTCTAAAGGCTTCTATAATTTTTTATATTAAACAGTAACAAAGTCAAAGTCGTGTTTTAATGACCTCTTATTTGAACACGATTTATAACACGACGTATTCTTGCCATTTATCTAAATTTGATTTATTCCTGTAATTTTGTATTATAAAATTGCCCTACATCCCTAAAAAAAATCCCCTTACCATTTGTCAGTGTTGATCTTGCACATTATAAAATGAGATTTTTTTTTTATTGTGTAGTCCTTACTAACTTTGAACATATTTATGATAAGAAAAATAACTTTTTCATTAAAAGGTATTTATTGTAATAAATATTAAACTAGCTTAGAGTATATATGTGAGTTAGTAAATATGTACTTAGACATGTAACTCTTTCTCTCTCCATAAGAAACGTGGCGGAAATATACATCTTTTATATCCTCTTCAAAAAAATTTACTTTCGTAATATATCTCAAGTTAGTTCCGATCTGGATGATAAATACAGTAAATATTTTAGTATACTGCCTTGCTAGTTGCTAAATGATCCTTACTCTACTATACAGTAAATATTTTATAAAATGAAAAAAGAAAATAGTTCCATCCTCTAAAAACATTTCCATTTCGGCAACTTCTCTGGTGAAGACTCCAGCAGCGGAACAAAGCATTTTAACATATGTACACACAAAGAAAAGAAGAAGAAGAAGACAAACATTTTAAAGCATGTGTAAAACAATGTAAGAGTCTAGAGTATGTATCCTTTCCAATACTGGACAATTCTCCATTAGAAGAAAAAAACCATTTAGTTCCTTTGTTTTTGTGTCTCTTTATAGGAACTATCCGGTACTAAAGAAGATGCATACTCCTTCTCAACATGAGTTTGGATCCCTTCCTGTGTCTATTACGTTTTCTCTATCTTAGTTTGCTGTGCAATCAAGTACGGAAATCTAGCGCCGGAGTTATTATTCTTTAGGACTTATATTAATTACAAGAGAAATAATACTGCTTGCTGGAGGTTAATTGATTGCTTTGAACTTTTTTTAAATTTTGTTATCATGGGATTAGGAATTACAATTATGGATAGAAATAGTCCGGATCCAATACGGATTTGTTTCAAAATCAACATAAACACGTTTCTGTAAAGGGTATTTTGTCAAAAAAACACACTAAATAAGAGTAGTGTATATAGCAAAACTTGAAGTGGCTTTAACAATGCTCTTTAGTCATTTCATGTTGGGCCTTGCAGGTCTGGGCTTCTCTTTTCTCCCTTTTTAAGGAATTGGGCTTAAAATACGTTGCTTATTATGAAGATCTAACCTTGCAAAATAAAACAACAACAATAATAATAAATGCAAAAAGATAATAAGTAATATGTTAATTTAGTTATATATATATATGTGCGCGCGCGTATGAAGCTTTTCATATTAATCCTATGTTCCTAATTATGTTGAGAAGATTCTTAAACCTCTTAACTAAGTATTTTCATTAGAACTTAATTTTCATTTAGCATCAATATAAATTGTTATGCACTTTCCACTAATAAAAGAATATAATATATATATATATATATATATATATATATATATATATATATAACTTTTAAAGTAGTTACTATAATAACAACAAATTAATATATGATTGAATAACAATATATAAATTACTTACATTGTTAATATTTCTAATTACATTTTTTTAATTACTATCTATGTTCCATTTTAGCATACGGTGATAATCAACTTCTTTTTTACTTCTATTTTATTTACTTAATTATAATTACAATCCATCAACTTTGTCGTTTGTGCAGTTTATAATCTCTAAAAAATCAATTATATGAATTTAGTCTTCATTATTTTACTACCGTAAAATTTGAGTCTCTCACTATACTTTTCATTTATAATTAATAATCGATGGCGATATTAAGAAGTTATGAGTTGGCTTTCTTTTTTAATTCCAGATATAAGAAAAAATCAATCAATCAGAACCCCTTGGGTCCTGCACATCCGAATCAAACCACCCACAAGGAAAGCTAACAGACATTTGTTGCATAGCTTTCACATGAGTAATATAACGACCACACATTGTCCAATAATGAAATACACCAATCCCCAATGAGATATTGATCCATCCAATACTACCATCTTTATCCAAAGCCCCTAGGCACAGCACATGCACAAACCCTACGTTCGTACATTATGATCTTAATATGTCCAGTGCACCTCTGCCTTGAAGAAATATTGACAAACTAGATTGATGCATAAAATAAAACACTCATGCTTTTCCTTTTGTAATGACTACTAGTATACAGTAAATTATAGTATTATAAGCTAAAATTAAATTTCAAAAATAGGTTAATTATATATTTTAAAACTATGGTAAAAATATATTTTTGATGAGAAAATAATTTATCTTGAATATACATAAATTGAGACTGTAAATTTTAAAAAAAGTAATAATTATAACACAATTAATAAGAAAATATTATAATTATTGATTAGTTTAATTAGAATGCATATTTCATATAGTGTATAATTATGATGATAGTATAAATTGAGAAAGGATTGTTCATATAGTGTTTTTGTATACACATGAGGTCCACTCTCTTATTAAATATATCCACGCATACATTGGGGCAAATAATGCATATATTTTTCATCATTATTTAAGCATAAATTATTATATATAATATAATGGTTACCTATTATAATTTTTAATTGATTTACAATATAAAAAGATAAACAATTTCACAGTACTTCGGATAGGTTATTCTTAAAAAAATGACTTCTTTTTTTCATTTTAGACTGAAACCTCAATAGTGCAAGTAGTCACTAATCTAACTTTAGCTTGCATTTTTTAGAGTTAGAATATACAGTTTAATTAAATGTTGAATATTTTTTGTAAACACATATTATAATTTTGATCATAATTTTTTAAAAGAAAAAATAAAAGATTGAGAGAGAAAATATATTTAAAAAATTAACTTTACAATTATGTTCTAAAATTAATCTCTAAATTCATAATCCTAGTAGTCACATTATGATCTCATACATATAATTTCAACTACCAGCACTAGGCCGATCCTAATAAGTTTGATGTAACATACTATTTTATTTCAGTAACAACTCTATATCTGTAAATGGAAAAATGAGAACAGGATAAATGTATAAAAAAAATAGTGTGTATGGATAAAAAGAACATATAGTAGAGAGAGAGAGAAAAGAAAAGAAAAATTGAAAAAATGACAGATAAAATAAATAATGTGATAAGAAAAAAAAATACAATAAAAGGATAAAAGAGAAATTGAATAATAATAATAATGTATAAAAATATTTATGTAAAAAGGAGTGTTAATAACATATTTTATATTACATTTTTTTAATATATTTTTACTTTTGATAAAAATGTATTGAAAATTATAAAAGTAAAACTCAGTTAAAAAGGAAGTGAGATGGTCTATAAAATTTTATAATTTTTAACAAAATTTAGATAATAAAATGTATGAAAAACCGTGTAACTAATATTGTACATTACCGGGTATATATCACTTTTTAAAGATTATTTTTGGATCACATATTCATCTTTTTTGATGATTTTTGGATTTTTATTTGCGTGGGTTTTGTAGGTAATAGAAGAGGCAAAGTTGGAAAGGAGACCTATTTGGAAAGTCATCTTCCGACCTTACTTTGAATTCAGTATTTACTTTGAATGCGATGACGAAATTGGATTTCCAGGAGCATTTTACATTCAAAACTTTAGGACTGATGAGTTTTTCCTTGTCAGTGTAACTCTAGAGGACATTCCAAACCATGGAACCATTCACTTTGTTTGCAACTCGTGGGTTTATAACTTTAGGAAATTCAAAAAGGATCGCATTTTCTTTGTCAATCATGTAAGCTCTGCACCTACGTACTCAGTTGTTTCAAAATTATTCAAAGTACTATGATAATAACGTTTATAAAATCTTGGAGACAAGCTTGGTCTTCTGAAACTTAAACATTTTCGCGTAGAAGATGTAAAATATATATTGGACTTTTTAAAAATAGAAAAGCATTTTACATAAATTTGAAATCCATTGGCATAGGATTTTTTTCAAATTTCTTTTTTTAAGAAACTTACAATAAGGATGAAAATATGCAATTTAGATCTTTAGAACAAATCCATATGTTCGGAATAGACCTAAAATAGAATAGATGTATCTAGGGATTAGTCGTTTCAAAAGGAATTCTCCCTAGATACGCAATACACATGACATTTTATTTGATTTTATTTCAAAATTGAATCAATTTTATAAGTTTAAAAAAGACCTAAAGTTAGAGATTTCTCAATAGGTAATGTTGCTCCAATACCTAACCAAAGAGCAACTACAATACCAATCAAAAAGATGGTGGTTGCGACTGGACGACGAAATGGGTTTTGGAATTTATTAACATTCTCCAAAAGGGTACTGTTAGTAATCCCGTAGGTATCGAAACCATTAAAAGAACGCCCAATAACTTATTGGGCACTGTACGAAGTATTTGAAATACGGGAAAAAAATACCATTCGGGTAATATTTCCAAAGGAGTTGCAAATGGATCCGCGGGTTCCCCAATCATGGATGGTTCTAGAACCGCTAAACCTACGTTACAGGCAATCGTACCTAGAATTACTACTGGAAAAATATATAAAAGATCGTTGGGCCATGCAGGTTCTCCATAATAATTATGACCCA
>CM023956.1:306083-317990 GCA_013407115.1 Glycine latifolia
CCATTCCCTTAGCCAATTTAGCTCTTAATACAGGATCATTCAAGTCAGGTTTTTTTTGTTATTGGGATAGGTGAATTCTCATAGACCCATCATCCAAAAGAACTGGATATGATAATTTTTCATCATCCGACTCGAGCACTAATCAAAGATTTCGAATGTATCTATAGAAAAAATGTATGTGTTATTCACACATATATGAGGATTCTATGTAAGAAAATCAACTAGATTCTCTTTTTCCGAAGTTACAAACAATTCTTTATTAAAAAAAAATAGTTCTTATTAAGTAAACTTTGATAAACGCTCAATACCCGAGTAGGCTTTTAAAATGGATAATACTTTCTGGGTGATCTCAAACTTTGCAATTGTTATTCTGTCCAACAAAATCTTGGAACTTTTTACGAGAGCGAAGGAAATGGGGAAGAAAAAATCAACTTTTTTTTTAAAGGAATGAAATAAGGTAAAAAAAATCCGATAAATTGTGAGTTCGAATCCCCTCCTTAACAAAAATAAAAAATATTAGCAATTAAAATTTGTTGATAAAGAAAATATTTACAAAATCTCACCCATCTTTTTTTTTCAAATATATTCCGAATAATTTTCATTTTCATTTTCTTTAAACGAGGAAAAATCATGAAATTATGTATTGTAGACATATCTTCCAAGTGAGACACCAGCTCCACTAGTTAAGTACAGAGAAGAAAAATTGGAGGTTGTAAGAGGAGATGGAACACGGAAGCGCAATGACTATGATTATGATGTCTATAATGATTTGGGAAATCCAGATAGTGGCAATCCTCGCCCAACAAATATACTGAGCCAAATTAGCCCCTTACCAGTCCTCAAGGAAATCTTCCGCACTGATGGTGAAAATGCCTTTCAATTTCCACCACCTCATTTAATCAGAGGTACTTTAATTATACATGTCAAAACAACTTCATATATTAGCATTTGTTGAATTAATACAATTTGACAATTATTTTCTTTATTATTTGAGCAGTTAGTAAGTCTGGATGGATGACTGATGATGAATTTGCAAGAGAGATGATTGCTGGTGTAAATCCGAATGTAATTCGTCGGCTTCAAGTAAGTCCAAATGTTTTTTTTATTATTAAGTTCAAATTTTATTTTATTATTAATTTGTTTTACAGCCTAACCAAGAGTCACTGTCTTTTTTCCTCATATCAATTTTTAATAATGGCAGGAATTCCCTCCAAAAAGCACGCTTGATCCCTCACTCTATGGTGATCAAACCAGCACCATAACAAAAGAACAATTGGTGATTAACATGGGTGGTGTCACAGTAGAAGAGGTACTGATATACATGTTTTACCATAAAATATCATTGAATTGCTAGCTAGCATGGCTTTTTCTATATTCTTCTATAATTTATTTTTAATAATCCTTCTAATACAAAAGAAAAAATCTTAAATAAATATAAAAAATTAAATATTTAATTGCTTTACTTGGATTTTGAATCATTCTTTTTAGTATAAAGGCAGTTGAAGCCGTATGATTTCTAATTTGAACTTATCAAACAGAGTGTCTGAAATTAAATTTTGTGGAACAGGCAATTAGTGCTAGAAGATTGTTCATGTTAGATTACCATGGTGCATTCTTCCCATATTTGACGAGGATAAACAGCCTACCTTCTGCAAAAACTTATGCCACAAGAACAATCCTATTCTTGAAAGATGATGGATCCTTAAAGCCACTTGCTATCGAATTAAGCAAGCCACATCCTGGTGGAGATAATTTAGGTCCTGTGAGTAAAGTTGTGTTGCCTGCAGCTGAAGGTGTTGAAAGTACAATTTGGCTGTTGGCCAAGGCTCATGTAATTGTGAATGACTGGCTATCATCAGCTCATAAGCCATTGGTGAGAATTTCCTTAGCAATATTTAGTCCATGTACACTGTATAGTGTATGAGCATAGAAATTATTATTGATCATTTTTTTTTTTGTTGGGTTATAGGTTGCATACTCATGCAGTGACAGAACCATTTGCAATAGCGACTAACAGGCATCTCAGTGTGCTTCACCCCATTTATAAACTTCATCCTCACTACAAGGACACCATAAATATCAATGGCCTTGCTAGGCAGTCACTGATTAATGCAGGTGGCCTTATTGAGGGAAATTTTTCGCCAGGAAAGTACTTTATTGAGATACCTTCAGTTGTTTACAACAATTGGGTTTTCACTGACCAAGCATTACTAGTTGATCTAGTCAAGAGGTAATCTTCATTAAATATACTTCAATAGAAAAGAAAAAAGGATTTTGAGTTATTAATAAGACATATTAAAATAGGGTTTAACTTTTATGCACGATTAGTGTAAAATAATCTGTATTGTCAACAAATCAGAAATTGTTTATGACGTTTGAAGTAATTATTGTCAAAATCAATGAACTTGCCGTATATATCAATAATTAGTGATTTGATCCTATCAGTGCATGAACTATTTATTCTTAGAGACAAGAAGGTTTAAAATGTGTTTTTTGATTGCAACATGAACAATTTTAGTTATGGGACAACGAAAACAAGAACTTTTCATTAACATTTTATTTTTTTTGGCTTGATTAAGAGGATTGGCAGATGAGGATCCCTCTGCCCCACATGGTCTTCGCCTTGTGATAGAGGACTACCCTTATGCTGTTGATGGACTAGAAATATGGGATGCTATCTAATAATGGATCCAATGACTTTCAGAGGAATTCCCAACAGTATTTCTATCTAAAATAAGTGTATGTGTGGTTTCCTTGTCTATTGTGCTTTTGAATAAGATAGATGATGCTTGTCTATGTTTAATTATTGGTTGTGTGTATTTGAATGCTCTCGTTCAGTTTGCATGTAATAAAGTGTTTTCATTATCGCTTTGTATTTAGTTGATCTTCCGTTTACCAGTGTTTGTTAATTTTAGAGAACCACAGTTTATGGATATATAAATCCATTATCACACATTCACACATGAGATCCAAGACCATCCAGAGGAATTCTTTATGATTTTCAGTCCACTAGCATAGTGTGTGTAGATCATAAATAAAATTCACATAATATCCAGGACCATCCAGAGGCAGCAGCATAATATATATAGCTAGTTCATTTTAGCAGCATAGCTCACAAGGCACGATAACTTGTACCCAGCAGCTAAAATCGCCAAAATAACATCGCGGCTCTACACAGACCTAGTTTCCATAAGCATATAACATAGTGTATCATCAATTTTCATGACTCAATTATCCAAGAAATAGTGTCTAAGTACCTACGTCAATATCATCATCACATGAATTTTTTTTATAAAGCTTCAAACCTTCAGACTAACATTTCAAAGTTTGACCACACAAACGAAACATGTGCATGTGACATCAAAATAGAACCAGAGGCAATCAACTTTGATCATCCACCAGAAGAACTATAATTATTCATAAATTGAAATACTTTACAGTAAATAAGAATGCTAATAACTTTCAATTTCGACTGGTCTCACCCAAAAAGGCTTAGTGTAACTCAACTTGTGTTTTGTGCAAGTGGACTAGTATCTATATAGCTCCACTGTTACGGATGGCAAAAAAACCGCATATCCAGAAATTTTTACAAATAAGGGAAAAATTTTCTTCAAAATAAATTTCGAAAAAAAAAAAAATATATATATATATAAGTAAATCGTATTTTACAACATGAGAAGAAATTTAAAACATAATTTGCATTTTTTTAAAGTCATCTTAAATAAATTGATTTTAAAAAAATGAAATATATATTGAGGGTAACAAAATGGATAGATTAAATAAATCTTAATTCATATCCTAATTGATCAAATAAAAATAATTTATTAATTCATTTGGATCTGTTGGTAGAGGTGATGATAGTAATGATTAAGATGATAAACTAAGGGAGAGATAAGAGAACAAAAATATAGTTATTAAATGAGAAATAAAAATGAACATTTGTTGTTTGAGTTCTTGAAGTATTTATCTTCACTTGATTTGTGTTATTTATTATCATATTTTTTAGCAAATTAATCAAACCTCTAAGTATAATGATTTTCTAAGGAATTATAATTATGAAAAAAAATGTTTAATTACTTATTTGATTTATACATTTATAAAAACTTTCATTTTTGGTATTTATATTCAAAGACGCCTCCTTTTCATCCACACATATCTTTTTTAATCTCTCTTAGTCTCCATGTGAGATTAAAAGAGATTAAAATGATATATTTAATGATTAAAAGATATGCTTGTAAATATAATGATTAAAAAGAAAAATTTATATCTATAAAGACTAATATAATATTTGATAAGTGGGAAATAAAATAGAGGAAAGGGATTTTCATAAATTATAATTATTTGTTTGGTTTCATTTTTAGGAGAAAAGGAAAGCAAAACTCATTTTCGTCTAATTTTTACTCCCTCTAATATGAGAGAATTTGGAGAAGGAAAGAAAATTTAAAATATTTCACTTGAAATAACTAAATTTTTTTAAAAGATTTAAAATTAAAAAAAATAAAGTAAATTTATTTTTAACGCTCCACCCCTTCCCTGCTGAACAAAAAAAGAAAATGACTATATTTCCTCCACTCCATTGAAATTTATTCCCTCCTTCCTCTCAACCAAAAAGAATGACTAATCAGCATTCCTCCTCTTTCTTTTCTTCCATTAAAATATTTCCCCCTCCTTTTTTTCTTCGGTGAATAAATATTTTTTCTTCTTTTACGTCTTCTCCTTTAAACCAAACAACCCGCAAATGAATAATTAAACCGAGAAAGAAAAATTTAAGTCCTTTAAAAGGAGAACAGGGAGATGGGCAAGCTGCCCTCAGTAACCGGTTTGTTTTGACTCTTCTGTTTCAGTCTGTAAGGGAATATTATAATATCATTGGTTTATCAATAAGAAGATTTGCTTTCATTTTTCATTTTTTATGATGTAAGAGAATATTATCAGGAATTTAATTTCAAAGCATTTTCTACACGATAATTCAATAATAGATTTTTTAATATATAACTATTTAAATATTATATTTAAGACAATTTCTAATTAATTAAGGATGTAAAAATAATAATTTTACACTAATTAAATGTGTAAAAATTAAAATTTTATTACAATTGTCTAATTCTAAATAAAAAAGATCGAAAATTACGAATTTTCAACTCAGAGAAAATTGTATTATATATAATAAACTAATTAAATGGCTCTAAAGAATATTGAAGTTTAACATATAAGAACAGAAGAAGAAGAAGAAGAAAAAATGGATATCAGTATAAGTATTATAATAATAAAATAATAGGATGCATATAGCACGTGATGCATACAGGTAGTTAGGTGCCATAGAGAAAATAAATAAAAAAATTAGGGTCCTCCGTCCCTCTCTATAAATAGCTATGATGCATATGGGCTTTCTCACTGGTTAGTGATAGATAGCAATTGAAAGTAGGAAAAATGATAATAGGTGGGATCTTGGGAGGGAACAAGGGGCATAAGATAAAGGGGACTGTGGTGTTGATGCCAAAGAATGTGTTGGACTTCAACGCCATAACCTCCGTCGGAAAAGGCGGTGTTGTCGACACCGCCACCGGTATCTTTGGCCAAGGCGCCAGCATAATTGGTAATGCAGTTGATACTGTCACTGCCTTCGCTGGCCGTAGCGTCTCCTTGCAGCTTATCAGTGCTACTCAGACTGATGGTACTTTCTTCTCCTTCCTCTCCTTACTCTTACCCTCCCTTCAATTCAAGGAAACAAAAGAAAATATCAATTTTTAAATTTGAATTCATGATTTTTTTTAATTTTTATCTCTAATAATCATTTTTTTTCTCTCTTTTCTCTGCACCCAAACCAAAAAGAAATATTTTTTTTTTCTCCTTGTATTCAAACATTGTTTGTTTTGGCTAACCAAAATAATACACTCTTACGTAACTCTTCTTTTTTTATGAATGGGCTGGATAAAGCGTCTCAGACTCAAAAAGTAAATATTATTATTCACTTTGAAAATTATTCACATGACCATCCTCCATAAAGGAGTTTCAAGCAAAAACAGTATTTGATTCTTAATAGAATTTCATTTAAATATGAAAAAAATAGTATATATAAGAGATTTTAAATACTATATCCAAAAAAAATTATCACTGAATCAACCATAAAATATTTCACATACCATCAATATGGTAAATATGGTAAATTGATTGATTTTTATAATAATTATTTTAAAAAATACACCTATCCTAGTTTTTGGTTGATTTAGAGTTTAAATTTTTTTATGTTAACGATACATAAATAAGAGTACTTGATTACCTATCATAAAAATCAGTGGCAAGAAAATAAGTTGGGAAAGTAAAAATAAAATTTGAATAAAAACCATTCATAAATTACTTGCAATTACAGAATTTCATCTAGATTTTTCTCATTTTTTCTTCAATTTCTATCATAAAAAAACTTCAAATAATTAACCATGCAATTATTTTCTACCAAATCACTTAGTGTTCACATAATAATAAATATTCAACAATCACATATACAATTTTATATAATTAATTTTATGTCCGTTCTCTTATAAAAATAACTCTTATCAATTAATATGTGATCATACGGGTGCTAACATGTTTTTTGAGATTTTGTTTAATGGGACGTGGATATATCTTCCGGATAAAAAAAGAAGTAATTTCATTATTTTTCATTGTTAATAAAGCTAATAAAAAAATTGTTTCTAAATTTCTGTTTTACTTCTTTCTTCCCCTCATAAAGATATTGAATAGAATGAAATATTTTTTTTTCCATTGAAATTTAAAAAATGAATGTTTAAATATCCTTAATATATCAGATCCTATCAGAATTTCACAAATGTGATTAGACAAAAGTAATACTAAAATGAGTGATCTCCTTACACAATTTGGAGGGACCAAGATCTCCCTATCAATAAGAAGTTCCACCCCTTAATAATCTCATAAATTTTAAGAAAATAATGTATATATTTTATATTATTATTCAAACAGAAATTATTATGTATAATAAATTGATTATCTCTAATAATTTTTAATTAATTTACAATATAAAATTTATATGTAATATTTTATATTGATCATTCGTACAAATTAAACTCTTTTCCCATACTTCTTAAATGTCTTTTTCTTTTTTCTTTTTTGCATTTCTAGACCGAAACCTCAATAATTCAAGGAGTCGCTTATCTAACTTTGCTTGCATTTCTTAGAGTTCGAATATACAGTTTATTAAATATTTATTATATAAACTTTTGTAAAATTATATTATAATTTTGATGATAACTTTTTAAATAATTTAAAACCTTATCGTAATAAACTTAAACGATGAAGTGGGACAAAATACATTTTAACAATTAACTTCACAATTTATGTTCCGAAAATTATTCCTGGTAAGTGGGATATAGTAAAAAAAATGTAATTATTACTATTATTATTATAGGGACTTATCGTAAGTTTTTTTTTTTTTTTTACTATTGTATTGTAGGTAGTGGAAAAGGAAAAGTTGGAAAGGAAGCCTATTTGCAAAATCATCTTCCGACCTTACCAACCTTGGGAGCAAGGCAGGAAGCATTCGATATTTACTTTGAATGGGATGCTAATTTCGGAATTCCAGGAGCATTTTACATCAAAAACTTTAAGACCGATGAGTTTTTCCTCGTCAGTGTTAAACTCGAGGACATTCCAAACCATGGAACCATTAACTTCGTTTGCAACTCATGGGTTTATAACTTCAGAAGTTACAAGAAGGATCGCATTTTCTTTGTCAATGATGTAAGTTCTGCACCTAGCTACTCATTTGTTTCAAAGTCTAAGGGTGTGTTTGGATAAAAGTTACGTTCAACATAACTATCGTTTATCTCAACGAGACAACAGACAACATACTTCTCTGTTTGGTGCATCAGAAAGCGTGTTTCTTCATTTGACAAGCTTCAAACTGCAATCAAAACACACCCTAAGTTCTATTTTGCTAATGTGTACAAAATGGCCCAGTGTTTTTTTCAATCTACTCATTTTTATTTAAATTCTTTAATGACTAAATTCATGAACTATATTGCAGACATATCTTCCAAGTGCTACACCAGGTCCACTAGTTAAGTACAGACAAGAAGAATTGGAGGTTTTAAGAGGAGATGGAACAGGGAAGAGAAGGGACTTTGACCGAATCTATGATTATGATGTCTATAATGATTTGGGCAATCCAGATGGTGGTGATCCTCGCCCAATCCTTGGAGGCTCTAGCAACTATCCTTACCCTCGCAGGGTTAGAACCGGTAGAGACAAGACCAGGAAAGGTTAGACTTCTATATTTTTGTAAGGCTTAAATATATTTTAGGTGCTTGATAAATTACCGATTTTTGTTTTGGGTTCTTAATTTTTTTTTCGTTGCATTAGATTCATAATATATCAAAATTTTTGTTAATAACATGTTCACATAATGTGATAGTAGAATTGTTTTATTGTATTGATAACATATATCTGGAAAGAATATATATATATCTCCCATTGTAAGAATAACATACTAGTATGTTTGTTTGTTGATAATTTATATTACTATTGCTTGATTGGTAACAGATCCCAACAGTGAGAAACCAGGCGAGATATATGTTCCAAGAGATGAAAATTTCGGTCACTTGAAGTCATCTGATTTCCTTACATATGGAATCAAATCCTTATCTCAGAACGTGATACCTTTGTTCAAATCTATAATATTTGACTTAAGGATCACATCGAGTGAGTTTGATAGCTTCGACGAAGTGCGTGGTCTCCATGAAGGTGGAATCAAGCTGCCAACAAATATACTGAGCCAAATTAGCCCCTTACCAGTCCTCAAGGAAATCTTCCGCACTGATGGTGAAAATGCCCTTAAATTTCCACCACCTCATGTAATCAGAGGTACTTTAATTATACATCGTCGTCAAAACAACTTAATATATTAGCATTTGTTGAATTAACACAATTTTGACAATTATTTTCTTTATGATTTGAGCAGTTAGTAAGTCTGGATGGATGACTGATGATGAGTTTGCAAGAGAGACGATTGCTGGGGTAAACCCAAATGTAATTCGTCGTCTTCAAGTAAGTCCAAATGTTTTGTTTTATTATCGGGTCTCCTATATGAGTATATGTCATCTTTCCTCATATCATGCTTTAATAATGGCAGGAGTTCCCACCAAAAAGCACCCTTGATCCCACAACCTATGGTGATCAAACTAGTACCATAACAAAAGAACAGTTGGAGATTAACATGGGTGGGGTCACAGTAGATGAGGTACTGATATACATGTTCCACTCTAAAATATCATTGAATTTCTAGCTAGCTAGCTAGCATGACTTTTGCTATATTCTCTTAAAATTTCTTTTAAATAATCCTTCAAATACAACAACAAAAAACACTAAATAAATATTATAAAAAAGTCAATATTTAATTTCTCTACTTGGATTTTGAATTATTCTTGTTAGTATAGACTGTAGAGGCACTTAAAGCCATATGGTTTGTAATTTGAACTTATGAAGCATTGTGTCTGAATATAAATTTTGTGGAACAGGCAATTAGTACTCACAGGTTATTCATATTAGATTACCATGATGTATTCTTCCCGTATTTGACGAAGATAAACAGCCTACCTGTTACAAAAGCTTATGCCACAAGGACAATCCTGTTCTTGAAAGACGATGGATCTTTAAAGCCACTTGCTATCGAATTAAGCAAGCCTGCAACAGTGAGTAAAGTGGTGTTGCCTGCAACAGATGGTGATGAGAGTATAATTTGGTTGTTGGCCAAGGCTCATGTAGTTGTGAATGACTCTGGTTATCATCAGCTCGTAAGCCATTGGTAAGAATTTCCTTAGCAATATTTAGTCCATGTACACTGTATAGTGTATGTGCATATGAAATTATTATTGATCATTTCTTTTTTTGTTGGGGTTATAGGTTAAATACTCATGCAGTGATGGAGCCATTTGCCATAGCAACAAACAGGCATCTCAGTGTGCTTCACCCCATTTATAAACTTCTTTATCCTCACTACAAGGACACAATAAATATCAATGGCCTTGCTAGGCAGTCCCTGATTAACGCAAGTGGCATTATTGAGCAAACATTTTTGCCTGGAAAGTACTCCATTGAAATGTCATCAGTTGTTTACAAGAATTGGGTTTTCACTGACCAGGCATTACCAGCTGATCTTGTCAAGAGGTAATCATCATTAAATATACTACTTCACCAGAATATATAAAATTTTGAGTTATTGATAAGGCATTTAAATGGGGTTTAACTTCTATGCATGATTAATGTAAAATAATTTGTATTGTAATTCAATCAGAAATCATGTACGATTTCTAAAGTAGTTATTGTCAAATCCACGAACTTACCATATACCAGTATAACAATTGGTGATTTGATGACCTGTGGTCCATGGACTATTTATTCTTCAAGACATGAAGGATTGAAATATGTTTTTCTTTTAATTGCAACATGAACAATTCTAGTTATGGGACAACAAAAACAATAATTTCCATATATATTGGAAAAAATTCAGAGAGGTTTGTTGAATTTGTCATTTAACATTTTTTTTTTTTTGTTTTGGCTTGATTAAGAGGATTGGCAGTTGAGGATCCCTCTGCCTCACATGGTCTTCGCCTTTTGATAGAGGACTACCCTTATGCTGTTGATGGACTAGAAATATGGGATGCTATTAAGACATGGGTCCATGAGTATGTCTCTTTGTATTACCCAACAAATGCAGCAATTCAACAAGACACTGAACTTCAAGCATGGTGGAAGGAAGTTGTGGAGAAGGGTCATGGTGACTTAAAAGATAAGCCTTGGTGGCCTAAACTGCAGACTGTGGAGGATCTCATTCAATCCTGCTCTATTATCATATGGATTGCTTCGGCTCTCCATGCAGCTGTTAATTTTGGACAATACCCTTATGGAGGTTATATCGTGAACCGTCCAACTCTAGCCAGAAGGTTTATCCCAGAAGAAGGAACCAAAGAATATGATGAGATGGTGAAGGATCCTCAAAAGGCTTATCTGAGAACAATCACACCCAAGTATGAGACCCTTATTGACATTTCAGTGATAGAGATATTGTCAAGGCATGCTTCTGATGAGGTCTACCTTGGGCAAAGGGATAATCCAAATTGGACTACGGATTCAAAGGCATTAGAAGCTTTCAAAAAGTTTGGAAACAAACTGGCAGAAATTGAGGGAAAAATCACACAGAGGAACAATGATCCAAGTCTGAAAAGCCGACAAGGGCCAGTTCAGCTTCCATACACACTGCTCCATCGTTCAAGTGAAGAAGGGATGACTTTCAAAGGAATTCCCAACAGTATCTCCATCTAAAATGTGTGGTTTGCTTATCTGTTGTGCTTTTGAATAAAATAGACAATGCTTGTCTATGTGTTATTATTGTCTGTATGTCTATGTCTGTATTTGGATGCTCTCAATCGGTTTGCAAGTAATAAGAGTGTTTCACTTTCACTTTGTATTTAGATCATCTTAATTATGTTTACTAGTAATAATGTTGAAGCTGTTACGTTTGTTAATTCCAGTTTAGATAATATATATATATATATATATATATATATATATATATATAATAACAAATAATCACATAAGAATAAATGTATAAATTTTTCTAATGATAACACAAACGCATAAGTGAGAACACACTTAACACATGTGCGCTAACTGAGAGAAAACACACAATGAATGTAGCAAAGACTTTTATTCATATAACTAACGTAGAATTATTTTCTTTCAAGATCAATTTTTTATTGATCTAGAATATCCATCTCAATATTTAAAAAAAAAATAACCCAGTGCCAGCACTCTATATATAAGAACAGAAGAAATCAAAAGAATCGATTTGAATATAATTAAGTATGCATAGAACGTGTTGCATATGGGGGAGGG
>CM023956.1:318000-356056 GCA_013407115.1 Glycine latifolia
TGTTGGAATACAAGTGTGAGTTAAAGTCCCACATCGGATAGAAATAGAAAAGTTGAACACCATATAAGTGAGGAGAAGACCCATAAACCTGAGCCTTAAGGTTTTGGGTTAAGGTGTGGTGTCTAATTCACTTATATGGTTACTCAGGTGTAAATCTCTCCGATATTTACCTCCATCGGTATCCCAACAATTGGTATCAGAGCTGATGGTTTGATCCGACGCCCGGCTCGGACAAGTAAGAAGGCATTTGTGGATCCATGAACATTGAGATCTGTTGTATCGAAAGTCTTCCTGGTGGATGAGACTCACACTTGAGGGGGAGATTGTTGGAATACAAGTGTGAGTTAAAGTCCCACATCGGATAGAAATAGAAAAGTTGAACACCATATAAGTGAGGAGAAGACCCATAAACCTGAGCCTTAAGGTTTTGGGTTAAGGTGTGGTGTCTAATTCACTTATATGGTTACTCAGGTGTAAATCTCCCCGATATTTACCTCCATCGGTATCCCAACAATTAATTTGTTGGATAATTTCCGTTTTTTAGTTGATAAGATATAATCTTGCTTTTATTTGATAAGATATAATCTTGTTTTTATTTGATAAGATATAATCTTGTTATTATTTGATAAGATATAAATCAAATAATATTTGATAGCTTAGGCCCAGCCCATTTCATCCTATAAATAGATGAGTAAGGGTGGAGGCAAAACACACAGAAATTTGAGAGCCTCAAGTGACAGTCTTGAGTGATATATTTGAGCAAGCTACCGTGCCTGCATATTTGAGAGCTTAGAGTGAAACACTGTGAGCGTTTGAGTGACCACCATTGTTGGAGAGGTTGAGTGTATCACCACATTGGTGTGTTTTTGATTCATTGTAACCGATTATTGTTATAGTGGATTTTGATACTGGACTAGGTCCCGTGAGTTTTTCTTTTCTCACATTAAGGAAGGTTTTCTCACGTAAAACAAATTCAGATTGTCTCTCTCTCTCTCTCCCTTTTGATTTTATTTTCGCTTCCGCAAATTGATTTGAGGGTCCGAGATTCCCAACAGAGGGCGGGCGTGCCCATAGAAATATTAATTAACCCGTGGAGCTCATATTAAAAAATGATGTTTATACTTTCTCCCTTCTCGAGTCCTCTCTGACTCTATAAATACCAAAATATTCTTGGCTTCCTCACACCACAAGCTTCTCCTTCTTTTGGGAAAAGACTAACAATATAAAGTGTTGAGTGTTGATAGCATATATAAATTAATTAGCAGAGATGTTTGGGATCTTTGACAAGGGGCAGAAGATAAAGGGGACAGTGGTGTTGATGCCAAAGAATGTGTTGGACTTCAACGCCATAACCTCCATCGGTAAAGGTGGTGTTATTGACACCGCCACCGGTATCTTGGGCCAAGGCGCCAGCTTAGCTGGTGGAGCAATTGATTTTGCCACTTCCTTCTTAGGCCGTAATGTCTCCATGCAATTGATCAGCGCTACTCAGGCTGATGGTTTGTTCACTCTCATCTTACAAACTCTTTTCTTTAATAACATTACATTATATTAATAATTGATTTCAATAATTGGAAATATAATTAAAATTTAATAGGTATGCACTTACTAACCCATAATATAAAATAATTTTATGTAATTGTTTTACTTATAAATTATAGTTGATACTACTTTTGACATAATGATAATTACAAAATTATCATTTTTGTATTTTGATCACAGTATAAAAGAAGTCTCGTATAATTATCCTATGCATCCAGCTCTAGTTATTCTTGAAATAATTTTTTTTTGTCGTTTCTGGACTGAAACCTCAATATGCAAGGGCCAGGGAGTCACTTATATAACTCTACCTTGTATTTCTTAGGCTTTGAATATATTTTTCTTAGATAAGATATAAAAAAAATGATGAAGTTAGCTTTATAAAGGAAGAAAAAATAAATAAAAGAGAGACAAAATTCATTATAAGAATTAAATTCACAATTTACGCTCCAACATTAAATCCACGACACAACAAACAGGTGGAACATATCGTAAGGTATTTTAAACGATTAATTATACTACATACGCAACAAGTGGCTGATGTAACTACCTTTTTCTTTTTTTTTTTTATTTCAGCGACAACAGCTACCCATTTTTAAAATTATGTATGAAAATAATTATGCAAGTATCACTTTTTACAGATTATTATTCGATCACAATCTCACAAACTCATCACTTTAACTATTATTTTTATGAATTTTTGATTTGTATGATTTTTGCAGGCAGTGGAAATGGGAAAGTTGGAAAAGAAGTCTATTTGGACAAACATCTTCCGACCTTGCCAACGTTGGGAGCAAGGCAGGATGCGTTCAGTATTTTCTTTGAATGGGATGCTAGTTTTGGAATTCCAGGAGCATTTTACATCAAAAACTTTATGACTGATGAGTTTTTCCTCGTCAGTGTAAAACTCGAGGACATTCCAAACCATGGAACCATTGAATTTGTTTGCAACTCATGGGTTTACAACTTCAGGAGTTACAAAAAGAATCGCATTTTCTTTGTCAATGATGTAAGCTTCTTTTTTTTTTTTTTTTTTCAATTATGGTCCCAATCAATTTTGTTTTCATTCTTTAAATGAAATATATTGTAGACATATCTTCCAAGTGCCACACCAGCTCCACTAGTTAAGTACAGAAAAGAAGAATTAGAGGTTTTAAGAGGAGATGGAACAGGGAAGAGAAGGGACTTTGACAGAATCTATGATTATGATGTCTATAATGATTTGGGAAATCCAGATGGGGGTGACCCTCGCCCAATCCTTGGTGGGTCTAGCATCTATCCCTACCCTCGCAGGGTTAGAACTGGAAGAGAAAGGACCAGGACAGGTTGGACTTTTATTTTTGTTTTATGCATTCAATTATTGTTAGTATTATAAAAAGGTAACCAATAAATAAATCGGTGGTTTAAATAATATTAGACTCAATTTCTTTAAATAAACTTTTTGGTTTAAATTTTGTAAATGAGAAAAACATATTGAAATAAAAAATTTATTAAAATTGATCAGTCAAGTTTTATAAAGATTCATCGTAACAAAATTGGTACAACGTAAGTAAAAAAAAAAATTGTAATCTACAATATAAATATGCAAATGTGATTGTAGAATGGTATGATATAATTGTATTGAGAATATATATCTAATAATACCATTTCCAATGATACAATTAGCGTGTTGTTTAACTTATTTATGGTTTTTTTAATAAGCTTTATTTATGGTAACTCTATAGGGCATATAAAATTTAAAAACTTGTAGAAAAATTTTCTAATGAATATCTACAAAATAATATTTATTTGATTATTGTTTGACCGGCAACAGACCCCAACAGTGAGAAACCGGGCGAGGTTTATATTCCAAGAGATGAAAATTTTGGTCACTTGAAGTCATCGGATTTCCTTACATATGGAATAAAATCCTTATCTCAAGATGTGATACCTTTGTTCAAATCTGCAATTTTTCAATTAAGGGTCACTTCGAGTGAGTTTGAAAGCTTCGACGATGTGCGTAGTCTCTATGAGGGTGGCATTAAGTTGCCAACAGATATACTGAGCCAAATTAGCCCCTTACCAGTCCTCCAGGAAATCTTCCGCACTGATGGTGAAAATGTTCTTCAATTTCCACCACCTCATGTAGCCAAAGGTACCTTAGTTACCTATATTAATCAAAACAACTTAAATATATTAGCATTTGTTGAATTAAATAATCGATCCGATTTGACAATTAATTATTTTCTTTATGATTTGAGCAGTTAATAAGTCTGGGTGGATGACTGATGAGGAATTTGCTAGAGAGTTGATTGCTGGTGTAAACCCAAATGTGATCCGTCGTCTTCAAGTAAGTCCAAATGCTTTTTTATTATTAAGTCTTTAAAATGGTGAATTTTGATGTCAATGTTAAATTGTTTTATGGCCAAACTAACAAAGAGTCACTATCTGGGCATTTGTCATCTTTCCTCATATCATTCTTCAATAATGTCAGGAATTCCCACCAAAGAGCACACTTGATCCCACACTCTATGGTGATCAAACCAGTACCATAACAAAAGAACAAGTGGAGATTAACATGGGAGGGGTCACAGTAGAAGAGGTAATGATATATGTATGTATGTATGTATTAACAGTAAAATATCATTGAATTTCTGTCGTTTTGCTATGTTATCTTACAATTTATTTTTAATAATTTTCTAATACAAAATAAAAAATGAGTTACACTTGATTAAAATAAATAAAAAAAGTCAATCTTTTGAAATTCGAAGCTATGAAACAGTGACTGAAATTAAATTTTGCGGAACAGGCACTTAGTACTCAGAGATTATTCGTATTAGATTACCAAGATGCATTCATCCCATATTTGACGAGGATAAACAGCCTACCTACTGCAAAAGCTTATGCCACAAGGACAATCCTATTCTTGAAAGAAGATGGTACTTTAAAGCCACTTGCAATTGAATTAAGCAAACCACATCCAGATGGAGATAATTTGGGTCCGGAGAGTAGAGTGGTGTTGCCTGCAACTGAAGGTGTTGATAGTATAATTTGGCTATTGGCCAAGGCTCATGTTATTGTGAATGACTCTGGTTATCATCAGCTCGTGAGCCATTGGTAATTGAACTTCTCTAGCAATATTTAGTCATGTCATTGTAAAATGAAAAAATAAAGTCCATGTATAGAGTGTGTGTGTATGAGTTTATCATTGACCTTTTTTTTTATTGGGGTTACAGGTTAAATACTCATGCAGTGATGGAACCATTTGCCATAGCAACCAATAGGCATCTCAGTGTGCTCCACCCTATTTATAAACTTCTTTATCCTCACTACCGTGACACCATAAATATCAATGGACTTGCTAGGCAGTCCCTGATTAATGCAGATGGCATTATAGAGAAATCATTTTTGCCTGGAAAGTACTCCATTGAGATGTCTTCAGCCGTCTACAAGAATTGGGTTTTCACTGACCAAGCATTACCAGCTGATCTCGTCAAGAGGTATTTATTGTAAAAGTCAACCATTGGTCTGAAATTTTGTTTTTTCTTAGTAGTACATAGTAGTAATTAAGATACTGTAAAAATCAACCAGCTTATCGCACATATTAATTTGCAATTAGATGACACTACTATGCTATTTTTAGTCTTGAAAGATTTTGAAGTTTGAAATGCGTTTTTATTTTTGTTTTGGGGCTTGATTCAGAGGATTGGCAGTTGAGGATCCCTCTGCACCCCATGGCCTTCGCCCATTGATAGAGGACTACCCTTATGCTGTTGATGGACTTGAAATATGGGATGCTATTAAGACATGGGTCCATGAGTATGTCTCCTTGTATTACCCAACAGATTCAGCAGTTCAACAAGATAGTGAACTACAAGCATGGTGGAAGGAAGCTGTGGAGAAGGGTCATGGTGACTTAAAAGAGAAGCCTTGGTGGCCTAAAATGCAGACAACTGAAGATCTCATTCAATCATGCTCTATTATCATTTGGACAGCTTCGGCTCTCCATGCTGCTGTTAATTTTGGACAATATCCTTATGGGGGCTTAATCCTGAACCGTCCAACTCTAGCCAGAAGGTTTATCCCAGCAGAAGGAACCCCAGAGTATGATGAGATGGTGAAGAATCCTCAAAAGGCTTATCTGAGAACAATCACACCCAAGTTTGAGACCCTTATTGATCTTTCAGTGATAGAGATATTGTCAAGGCATGCTTCTGATGAGATATACCTTGGAGAGAGGGAGACTCCAAATTGGACTACTGATAAGACGGCATTAGAAGCTTTCAAAAGGTTTGGAAGCAAACTGACTGGAATTGAAGGAAAAATCAATGCAAGGAACAGTGATCCAAGTCTGAGAAACCGGACTGGGCCAGTTCAGCTGCCATACACTTTGCTCCATCGTTCAAGTGAGGAAGGGTTGACTTTCAAAGGAATTCCCAACAGTATCTCTATCTAATTAAAAAGAGTTTGTGGTTTCCTTATCTATGTTGTACTTCTTCTGAATAACATAGACTGTATGCATTTCTATGTGTAATTATTGCCTGAACTTCTGAATAAAGTGTGTTTTCACTATCACTTTATATTTAGTTCATCTTATGTTTACCAGTAGTAAATGCACAAGCGATTGCGTTTATTAATATAATAACAAACACAATCTATGCATATATTAAATTAAAATAACATATTTTACAGGTTACAAGTTACAACTATAACTAACCATTATAAAGAATGTGAGTTTGATTTTTATTGTTGATATAAGGATCTTATTGGTAAGTAATATGTGAATATTTATATAAACATTCTTTGAGCTTTTTGGCCTAGTATGATGAATCCCTGAAATTCAACTAACTTAAACTTTTCATAATATAAAAAAATTAATTAATTTCAAGTCAATTACTCCGGTAGATCTGAAATATTTACCATTGATTAAAAGATTATTAAAGAAAAATGTATAGTTGTATTTTGTTAATTTAAAAATATGTAGTACTATTAATTTATAAGGGAGTCTGAGTTTAATAGAAAGGGTTATAGTTGGAAGAAGGATGATATGCGTTACTTTTAAGTTAAAAGTAATTTTGGGAATTGGGAGGGTTCAAATGTCCATCCAAACATAGGCTATTTGGATTAAAGTTTACAAATTTAAACTTACAAAAGTATCTTAACTCTTACTTCTTTAAAATTAAGTGTTTAGACAAAATTTTACTCTTAAAAATATTTTTGGAGAATAACCAAACATGATCACAAATTAATTTTATACTTAAACATACTTTTAAAACACTCCACTTAAAATCCAATCATACTGTTAGTCTTTCACAAATGGAAAACCATGTATATTTAATTAATAGGTATACATATTTCATATCCATGTAACTAAATGTTTTTGAAATAAGATATTTAACGAAAAATAAGTTATTTTATTAATTAATTTTTTGTTTTTCTTCTAACCAAAATAAAATAATAGTAGTACGAATCATGCTACTATAATCATGCATTCAAGGTGGATGCTCATTTAATTTTTATTATATTTTTTTTATGATTTTAAGTTCAAATCATGAGCATGTAATTAAATATATAGAGAAAAAATTTGTTGTTCATAATAATTATATTCGATGACAATTGTTTTTCACATATTATGTAAACAATTATCTTTATATTTCTTTAAAATAGGATTTCTAGATTTCTTAATTTGCAAATAAAAAGGTTAAAAAATAAACAGATGTTGTTTGCATGATAGAAAGTACTAGTTTGATTAATTTCCACAAGATTAGATAAAGAGGTAGATGAGAAAATTAAATTTCAAGATGTCTATTTGTAAAAGAGATAAAATTTAAGGATCAACTAAGAAAAAATTAAAATTTAAAATGCTTATTTGTAAAAGAAATAAAGTTTAACATAACTGAATTTTTTTTCCTTTTTCATGACAAAAAAATTGACAGTTATGAAAATATATCATTTAGAAAAATGAAACACATTAACCCAAAGAACTAAGGTGACATTTGTTTCAAGGTATTGAACAAGATTCCTGAAAATATGAGCTTGGAAATATCATATATCGTCTCGTGTTTAATACAAGTTTTGTAAAAATATTCACAAAAATGATTGATTTTCAGGAATGTATAATACACACAATTGTGTTGCCCTCTTATTCCCATGAAGAATGATAGATAAATTGGATTCCCATACAAATAAAACTTATTTTTTATAATAATTATCTATTCCTACTTCATTCTTTCATATTTCTTTTTATAACTTTTATTTTTTAATTAAATAAATTTATTTTTTCCTGAAATTACTATTATCAAATAAATATTGAATAATATTCTCAAGCATAATATTTCTAAAAATATGATTCTCAAATAAAATTTTATACCTTAAAACAAACACCCCTAAGGAAATAAACTATGGTGAAAAATAAAAATTAAAAAACACTTTAATCTATTGCCGAAGGGATAAGCCAAACTTAGCCAGCACATCAGCAGATTGATTAGCCTTCCTGAATTAAATGTTTACTTTTCTTTCAACACATGAAAATGTTCTTCAACTTAATTAGCGTTGCACGATAACATTAACATTTTAATCCTATCGCATTAATTAATGAAAAAAATTGTGACTTTTCGTGTGAGTAACTAAATCTAACGCCACTACATAAAAAAGGATGTTAAAGTGTTTAACAACGACATTAAAAATTTAACTTCTCCGTTCATTACTATAGCTATTTTCACAAAGTTGTTTAATAAACGTGACTCGCGTGTGAATTATAATATTTTGTTTTGTGAATCAAAGAAATATTTAATATTAATTAACTAATGACAGGTACAATTATGTTCTTTCTAGTTTCTACACTTTTTTATGCAAAACCATAATGAATTATAAGTAATAAATTACTATTATTTCTCTAATATTTAATGTCAAAACCAAACCCAACGGTCCACGACGATGAGGAGAGGGAGAATAAATGTATTTTAATCTGGCCTTTATACTACTGTATCTTTTTTGCTATATAATCTAGCCCACTTGATTGTCTCATCCTCTAGATCTCGATAATATAATAAATGCGGACATATAGTTTGTTCTTTCATTTATTTCATTCACAAAGGGATGACTTAAAAAAACTTAATTTAGGTTAAATTAATTTATTTTTTAGTTTGATTTTCTCTTTTAATTTTTTTGAGATTCAATTTAATTTTTAAAATTTTAAAATCGATTCAATTTGATCCTAATATATAAATTAGATTAACAATATTACAAATTATATTTTGTGATTACTTAAAATCACTTAATAATGATTTTAAATTGTCATAAAACTCATATTTAGATAGTAGGACCAAATTTAAAAACTATAATCACTCAAATTAATTTAGATGACAAGATGAAATTGAATCGATTTTTAAAACTAGAAGATCAAGTTGAACAAAAAAAAATTAAACTAAATTAAATCAATTTTGAAAATTAGAATATCAAATTGAATTTAAAATAAATTAAAAAAAAAACTAATTTAACCCTTAATTTAACATGTTCCACGCTGAGATATGGAGTATAGGCATAACTGCACATGTTTTCCAACTGTAACATGAAAAGAAACAAAAAAACAAATGTCGTTGTACAACTTTATGAAATATTTTTATTGTCTCTTTTTTATCTTAGAGAATTCTTTTTGAGATGCTTATATATAAAAAAAGTAAAAGTAAAACATAGAGATAATTATATATGATATTAATTATTAGATATGATATTCATTTAAAATTTAAATAATAGAAAAAGAAAAGGACCCCGCAGCTTTTTAAGTGTAGAAAATTCATTTACTTTCGTTTTTCAATTCAACAAGGGAAAAGACGCGGATATGTTATTATTTTTACAACATTTTAGAATCATAATTCATATATATATATATATATATATATATATATATATATATATATATATATAGTTTTTTATGTACTTTAAGTTTAAGCTAGAAAACAATACATCAATTAAAACGAAATATCTTTAACATGTTAAATTAACATAGACACAATCATTTAAAGAGAAAAAGTATTAGTAGTGTTTTGTTCTAATATCGATCAATATTATCTTCCTTGTTTGACATAAATGATTAATTTTTACTCCATTTCTCTTATGCAATCTGAACACGGGAAGGTTGTTAGAAAATTTAGCTTGGGCAAGAAAGTATATATATTATCACATTCTTATGAATCTTAGCTCATGATTCTTAGATGTTACCAAAAAAAGAAAGCAACTCACATGATTCACATTTTTAATAATCGACTTGAGAGAATAATAAATTATCAAAAAGAATCCAAAGCAACCGCGATAGACGAGGTGAATGAGAACAGGCCAAAACGTGCTTTTATTCAACAATTTCCGTTAATACTATATTATTTCATGTGACACGTACAAACAGCCAGGTAAGGTTTTGAAACTCTTAAAATATATATTTTTTGGGTTATTCACCTCAAGAAAATAATTTTTAAGGTAAGTCATAGATTACATAAATATATTTATTATTACCATTAGGTACATGGTGAGTCCATGGGCCATGAGTTTGTTTATATTAAAATGTATATTATGATAGGAAATAATTGGTTGTGTTTTCTTGGATGGCCATCTCTTAATTTTTTCTGTAAAGGAGCCGAATGAAACAAAAGTTGGCCATGTTGAACTGTTCTATTAAATATGGCTATGGCTATGGATAAGATATGAAACTTGCCTGCAAACAAAACGACAAAGACGACGTGGACATGTACGATTCAAAGACAAATAGTGATTTTATTTTATTTTTTATTCTTGCAAGGCAATGATGATTATAATTATAATATATATAGAGAAAAGTATAAAGGCATATTCTATTTAGTTGATTTACGTACACACAGTCACGTGGTATATTTATTTTCTTTTAAGCTGGAAAGTACATTTTAAAAACCCAAAACATTATTATTTATTAAAAATAACGGAAAAAATATAATAATATTTAAAGTAGCTCTTAAAAAATGCAATTTATGATAATATACTTTTTCAGTTTTTTCTCTCTCTCTCAAAACTTAAATGATCAATAAGTTTTTTTTAAAAAAAAATATTTTCGAATCATTGTCATCGTATTTAAGGAATCTAATTATTTATTAATTATGTTAAATTTTATTGATATAAAATAAATATTATTATCTTTTTTATTAAAAGTATCTTCCACTGCTTGACAATGTGAATTTTATTTCTCTTAATATAATATTTTTTATACAAATGATTCAAAATTAAACATTAGTAATCAATAAACTAAATTAAGAATCTTAATTATATATTAAATGTATGGAGCTTTAAGTTCTTATTGCATGATTATATTTTTTCCGAAACAAACAAAAATTACTAATTTTAAAGAATTATTTTCTTTCAATTTTGTTACTTCCTTCATTCCAAAAAAAAAAAATCAGATTTTTATTTTTTTTCAAAATTGTAGTCCTTTTAACTTTGTTTTTCAACAAAGTCCCTAGATGTGATTAAGAGAATAAATTAATGTATACACTGAAAAGAGACATCAATCATAAAAATAATATTTTTGTTTTTTTAATTTCATATTATTATGTTTATAAAAAAAATTTAATTTGATCTATTATTGTAAACAATCGAAAATATACGGAAATTTATAGAACATTGTTTTACCACAATAGTTGGAAAATAAACGAGTTGGTTTAATCTAAATCTGTATCAATTGAGTATTTCTGAACATGTGTGTCATAATTTTAAAAGATTTATATTTTAAAACATTGGGAGTATTTTTTATAAAGTATTAAAAAAAGAAGATTTTATGTTTTTTTTTTCTGCAAAGTAAGGGAGCTACAAATAAAGGAATTCAACGCGACTGATGGCATCAGACATGAAATTACGGTGCTGATGTCACCGGTTCGTTTCGTTTGAATTGAAAAAGAACGAGAAAAAATAAAAAATAAATAAATTAAGATGAAATTCGTACTTATATTTTTTTTAATTTTCTTTTCTTTTCACCCCTAACCGTCAATGAAATGCCAATTTTTTTTTTCTTACTATGGAGAAAACCTTTCTGAAATATTGTAAAATATTATCAAACTGAATAAAAATTTAATTATATCAATATAATTTAAAATACTTTATTGGCAAAAAAATGACTGTATTATAATTTTTTTAACATATTCTTAAATATTATGGGCTAAAATCAATCACTAATTCAAATAAAATAATCAATAATCATTCTTTGTGCGTAATGGGTCCTAACATGTGTAACGAATGCGGTGGCAGATGTGTGGATATGTTTCAGGTTCTGCACGGTGTATTTTTTAATAAGAAAAACTTCCATTCTTATAATATATATGTATATTTTTTTTTTTCTGGTTTATCTTATCTTCTGCACCATTAAAAAGAAAACACGTAGTTGATTCTTGATTGTCCGAATCCAAGAGCCAATGAATAATGGACAAACGGACGTGCAAAAACACAGAGAGGAGAAGTGGGTCTGAATGTGTCTGATAACGCACGTGAATGTGAGTGATGTGGAAAGAAGAAAAAGAAGATAGCATAGCAGGTAAGGTAGTAGCCTTAATGGTTCCATTATTATTTCCTTACCTATCGCATCCATACAAAACAAACCAAAATATGGTGTATGAGTTATGTGGCTTACTGACTCCGTATCTGTGAAAGAGAAAATTACAAATGAACAGAGCCTATAATAATTGGCCAGCGACAAATCAAGGTTGATAGAGGATGAGTGAAAAATTCAAAAGATGCCGTCCTACAATTCCCACATTATTCAAAACACCACCATTTTAAAAAATTTAAATACACAAATGCCAATTGTGCCATCATGTTCTCACGTCTTTGTTCATGATTAATTGGATATTTGGATTATTCTTTATATAATTTTTCCGTAAATATCTCATGTACTGATGTTTGGTTGCTTCAACACTTTTTTCTTTTTCTTCCAAAAATATGGAAAGTTACTTTTAAAAAGTACTTTCACATGTTTGTTAAATAAGAATTAATATATTTAATAATTTTTAAAATTATTTCAAAATTCGTATTTTTAATATAAGAAATACTTTGACATTAATCGGTACATAGTTATAGCCTCAATACAAGTGTTCTAATTATTTTATTTAACACACTTTATTTAATAAATATTTACAAAGTTCGATTTGGGATAAAATAATTTCTTTTCTTTTATTATTTTTTATGTTTACTAACAATTTTAAAAACGTTACACTTTTATTCTACTTTTGAAACTTTTCAAACATGCTAGACTTATTCTTATATATATAAGATATATTTTTAAAATAAGATTATATTTTAATATTTATAACGTATTTATTTTTCATAAATATAAAAATTTATACTCTCAGCTAATAAAATAATCTCTTCGAATATACTTTTTAAGAAATTCTTTTCAACTAGCTTTCTTTATATTTTAATTAAACTCTAAAAAGTCTCGATAAAAACAAAAGAAATGGATTGCAAAACCTCTCTACCGACCAGGAGCTTATTTATTGCTTTCGCCCATTTACTTTATCTCTTTTAAAAGATAATTATTTTTATCCATAAAAATTGAAATTAAATATAAAATTTATAATAATTCAAATATCTTGTTTATTTATTTAACCGAGTTAGACTTCCTAAGTCAGAAGACAAACTTCTAATTAGTTGTACCGTTACATATGGTATGAAAAATTACAAAAGGGAAAATTCAAGGGATTTTTTTTCTTATAATGATTTATTTTCTCTCATTTATTTATGAAGAGAAAGTACTTTGTGAGGTTCGCGTATTTTAATTTGTAATTTTTAATCAAAAATAAAATCTCTTCATTTTAAAAAATAAAATAAAAAATCCTTCTCGTTTTCTTCTGGAAAAGTGACTTAGGTTTGGCCAACTCGTTTGCCTCGTGGCTATTTCTTACCAATTTTTAAATTTTGATATTCGACAACTTTGATCAATACAGCGCCTTTAAAAAATATTTTCCGGATTCATAACAATTGATTACATTGATTAATTTTCCTTATAAAGTTTTCGACCATAATTATTTTATTCCTGTCGGTGGTATGAGTTGGACGTGTGCTCGAACTGGTTTTGCAATTGCATGGACCACCAAAGACGTGACTCATTGATGCTATTGCTACTATCATTTAGTTTAGGCCAAAAAACAAACAAAGTCTTGTGAGTTGTGACTAGAGAGAATTGAGATTGGTTTTAACCAATATCGCATCATTAATGTACTGTCATTATACTATTGTTTGCGATTGAGATTTCTATCATTTTTATATTCTCCCTCGCGCAGCACGTTCCACCATTTTTATTATTATTTAAAATGCAGGATGTTTTCTTGGTCAGGGATTCTTATTGTTATAAGCATACTTGTCAATTGTCATTGTCAAAGTTTTTCCCATTAAATACTAAAAATATATAAATTTTTTGAATGAACAATATAATCATTAATTTAATACAAATATTCAATAAAAATATACAAAGTTTTATATAATAATTTTAACACTATTATCCAATTACAAACTATTATATATAATAACTTTATTAATTTTATAATAATTATTAAATTTAATTACATTTTTTTATCTCTCTCAGATATTATAATTATACAATTTTAATCCTACGAATTGGGTCAATTGTGTGATCTTGATCACTTCATTAATCTTTCATTAAATATTTCACAAGGACAAATTGGGTCAATTGTATGATTTTGATCACTTCATTAATCTTTCATTAAATATTTTACTAGGATGAGTGCACATATTAGGATATGGGAAAATTATTCCCACAATATATTCTTTTTACTTAAATATATAATAATTTTATTTATTTTGTGGCCATAAAAATAGCGTTATCTCCATAAAATATTTTTAAAAAGTGAATGTAAAAAATTATAAAAACTAAAAAAAAATACTAATTTTATTACTTTATCCTTTTAATTTCTACCACTCCTCCAACACTAAACACATCAGATTTTAAAAAAATAACAATGTCACAAATAGAAAAGGAGATTAAGAGATTCATAAGATAAGAAGTATTTTGTAAAACAATAAATAACTTTTCTAGTCAAATATTATAGATTGCTTTTTTACTCCCATTTAAGTTTTTGGATCCACTATTGCGTGGTACTAAATATTGATATGTCAATCACGTGGTTACTAACATGTTACTTGATAAATATGCTGACATAATTTAGTTTACAATTTTTGTCTCTTAAATATTATAACTGTGAAAAATGATAGCTAAAGATGTAATTAAATTAAGTCGCATTAATACATGTGTGTCTAGTAAGACACCAACTATAGCATCATCATCTAGTGTCACATTAATAAATATGAGTTAAAAATTTAACTATAAAAATATTATTTTTAACAAAAATATATTAATTTTTTACAAAATATCTTTTACAATTAATTAATTGATTACGTTTGAGATGAAATTTAAAGATTAATTGACTTAAAAATATCGCTACTATACAAAAAGATCGGACATAAGTACACATGTTATTTTCAATTTATTACTTCTAAAAATTATTTCACAAAACTAGTGACCACTGCACAACAAAAAAGTGTGACAGAACGCTCTACAGTCAATAATATTTTGTTTTTGTTTTTGGTAATTAAGCAGTCTATAAAGTCTACTGCCCAGACTATATGTAGTTAAACAGTGCTTTAGAAGTTATATTCGATGATGATTGAACTAATAGACAATATTTATAATGATTAGTGTTGAATTTTAAAATTTTCATAGTCCAATTAACCAAAATCAATATTTAAAAAAATAATGAATGCTTCTTTCTAAGAACATGCTTACAAAAGTAGACTTTGAACTTGGATATTTTACACCCTTCGGTCTGAGTAATTTTATAAACATTGTGGGGTTGTTTAGTGATTAGAATATATAATAGGATATGATTTGTTTATCCTATTACTTATTTTATCAATGCCAGGATAACATATGCTCGTCATGAAGCTAATCGTGTGGGGTTAGCCTTGAGGTCCTTATCAAGTTCTCTTCAGCTTTTCTCTACTCCAGCGTCCTTACTTTGGAAAGGTTACATGGGGCTTTCATACCCCCGAATTGTTAGGTTCTAGTGGCTTTTGCCTCCCTGTTAGCAAAAAAGATTTGGATAATTATGAGCCATTCTTTTTATTCCTAAGGATGAGATCTTGTTTCTTGGATGTATGTATATATGTTTAATAAGTTCTTGAACACAAGGTTTATTTGTAATTTACTTCACTTGAAGATTTAGGATTTCAGTTAAGGTTATATACAAAGGTTTATTCGTTATTGTTTGTGGAAGTAAACACAATTAATTAATTAAGAAAATGTTTTTTCCCCTTCAAACAGTGTTATTATTCCTTCATGTGAGCCTTCAAACATTACTATAATTTATATGCCACCTACAAGAGAGTGATCAAAAGATTAAAACTTAAAACATTACAAAAGACACAGAACATTACCTTGTGAGGATAGGGTTTGAATAAAAGATGAACACACTAATAAAAAACGAAAATAAGAGAGGAAGATTTGAAAAAAAAAACAAAAAAAAACTAGAAATGTATAGTAAAAATAAAACATAGAGCAAAGGCATACTTTTATAAGAGAAAGATCGAGAGGTACATTGATTTGATTATTTATTTTTCAAGGCATCTTGGAACCAAAGAACAACTTTTTGAGTATTGGAGCAGGAACGGAAATATGAGTGCACTACTGAAAAGGTTTCAACAGTCACATTTGTTGTGTTAAAAATTGATTTAGAAAGTGACTTTCTGAACTATTTCTTTAGTAGATCAATCTAGAATGTTTTGCTAGAAATTTAAAAAGTTAGAAAATACATAATATGATGCATCAGTTGTTTGAAGATCTGATTTAAAAAGCATTTTCTAGATCAATTCTACACTAGTGTCATATTGGAGATGTTGCGATAGTGGTCTACAAGTATTATATATATATATGGGCATGAAAATATATAAGATACAATGCTGCATGCTTCCTGGACTTGGTTATTTTTGGGAGAGTCCTAATTGTCAATTAATCTTAAATGGATAGTAATATGGTTATGTTGGCATGTTCTACCCCTTGCTTTGAGTTTTCAGTACCCTTAATTTGTACTCTCAACTAATTGGTACGTATTAATCTCTTTTTTAAATAGTATTAAATTCTATTTTGCTTATAAAAAAATATATTCATACATAAAAGTCCAAGCAGACAAATGTAAATATATACTGCATATTACTGATACAAAAGTACTATATACTTTTAAAGAGGAAACTGCCATTAAGATGGGCTTTAGAAAGAAAAAAAACTCATGTTGATTATTACATTAATTTTGGAGTTTGAACAACTTTCAAGTTTCCATCATTCCATGCATCTCCATTGACAATACTAATTATTAATTGATCTGTACAAAGGAACACGATATGCAATTTTATTTTAATGGTGTTTTGCGTTGATACGTAATTACACTTCTTTAGATGTTTTAACCTTATTTTTTATCTTTTGCCCCCCTTAATTTCACTAAAACTGATAACAACAACTGGTTTATTGACCAAAATAATATAAGTTTTTAAAAAAATATTAAAATAGTATATTTTTTAAAAATATCATTATTTTAAGGAACTTTAAACGCGTGTTGTGCATGTTTAAGTGATACCATTTGTACGTGTTGCAATAGTTAGAATGCAATAAAGTTAAAAGAGTAAATTAGACAGATATGTGGTGAGGTTTAAAAAAATTATATATATTTCTTTATTTTTTTAAAAATATACACAAGTCTCTTATAAAATTTTAAAAAATTATATAATTCTCAAAACCCACATAAATCTTCTTAAATATTATTCAAATATTTAACAAGTCATTGACGTTGCACATGACATTTAATGAGTTTCTTTTTTTTTTCTCAAAAATACCTTTATCTTTCTCATTCAAGTATGAGAAATTTTGATAAAAAAATTCAAATGGTAGAAAATTCAATCAAATTATCATACGAGTAAATCTATAACCTAATGAATATTATCATACTAATAAATCCATAAGCTAAATGAATATTATTACAAGTAACGAAATCATTGAACAAATCTCATTTGAGCAAGTCATAAGGCAAATGAATAATTATAGATTTTAGAAATCAAATGAAATAATATTAACCAAATCATCAATGATTTAAACATACAAAATCACCTTAACCAACTCTATACCAAGAACAATAATATTAAATCTAGATACATTTTAAAAACAAAAGAAAATTATGTGTAATTTTTTTAACTTTGAAAAAGATTTGTATAATTTTTAAAAAAATTCAAATACGTAATTTCTTTAAATCTGATAGAAAATTTGATAGGGAGACGTAATTTTAACTGTGGGCACACTCAACTATGAAAATAACTCCTTCTTTAATTCGATTACATAAACAAACGTCCAAACCTAAATATGGGAGTCTGTAGAATTACGGGAGAATTTGTAGAACCGAGGTCCGCTAGAAAGCCTACCGGCCAGAAAGTCCTTCATAAAGGAGAAGTCTTAAAATTATCATTTTTTTATTTGTCTACTATAGAATATAAAAGATAGATTAATAAATGTAATAACTGTTATGGTTTATGTTAAAGTTACTTTTAACTTTTTAATCAGCGTGACATTTTTTACTATTCTTTTTCTCCTGTTTTATGATAAATATGAAAAATATTTAATAATTACGAAAATAATAATTCAAAAGATAATTCTTAATGTTATCTTAAACTGTTTAAAAAAATGAGAAATATTTTTTATAAAGTAAACAAATTATAAATAATAAAATAAATTATAGTTCTTAGTTTTAAAATCAACAATGATAATTTTTTTCCCAAAATACGCTCTTCACTTTAATCGGCTAAATCCTTATTTAAGAAAGCATTCATGCAAGCCTATTAATCAAATGAAAACTCTATGTTTGGCAGACAATTAATATTGTGGCTGTGCTCATTTAACCAACAAAAAAAAATCTTATTTCCAAACCATGCTGGGGTCATTAATTAATAATTCTCCCACGCTAATCTTATGCTGGAAATATGTATTTAAAAAATGCAGTAGACTAAATAATAATTCAAAGTGAGCTCATTCGTGAGGTTTTCTTAATTTTATATTGTCATGAATACGCTCGAAACTAGGTATTTACTATATTACGCGTTCGAAAATTTGATCTTATCCATCGATAAACTATATAAAATCCACAACCTAAAAGACACAGCTAGTTAAAAATTTATTTTATCTGCAGGTCAATGAATGATCCTCTTCGTGTGATCATATATTTAAATTCATGGAAGTTAAAAAATATGCCACTTGCAAATCTGAATAGGTAATTTATGGAAAAAAAAAACACCACGATCGTATACAGTTTTTTTAATAACAAAATCGTACAGGATGTTAACTTTTGAAGATCTGTGTTCTATAATAAAATATGAGGTTAAAAAATTTAACCAATACGCATGAGGTATAATTCCTTTGGTTGACTGCTCCTAATCGATATATATACATTGTATCACAAGAGCTTTTGGCACACACAGACATGTCATGACACATGTATTATGTATATAGTAGTAAATATTAGATTAAAGAAATAGTTGGGCCAGAGATTCGAAGATTGTTCTCCATCTTGTCCAATAAGATTGTAATCCGGCCCAATATATTGTGAGAGAGATCTTTGGAACACTCAATTCTTAACGAGCCTTGTTCATATATTCCTGCAGAGTGCAGAGAAGCAAATACTTGTTCAATGTTGATAACATTAAGCTTACTTTTGGAAAATATAGTATTTTTTCCCTATAAGATTTCTTATCGGGTGTACTTTTCCTTACAATGTGTTGGATTCACAAGATAAGAAATTTTATGATAAAAGAAAAATAAAGGAGAAGGTATTTTTATTAGGTTTAGTTAAAGAAAATATAAGAGGAAAAGTCACCTTACTTGTGTTGATTACTAAAGAAAGAGAAGAAATAATAATAATAATCTCAACCGTTAATTTTTAATTAATAATTATGATTATTCTTTATCTTCTAAAGTATGTTTTCTCCTTAGAAGAGCCAAATCCTGTCTTTTTGTTGTGTTTTTTGTTTAAGAAAAAATCCTGTCCTTTTTTATTCAAATCATAATCATTCTTTCTCAAACTAAAAATATTAAAAATTTTGTGGAATTAGTTTCTAAATATATATTTTTCTTTCTAATACAAAATTCAGATTGAGACTTTAATTATAAAAAAATCTAGTATGTGTGACTTAGACTAACTATTTTTTTAATATACTTTACAGTTATTTTATTTAAACGTTTTGTCCCGTTTATCATGAAAACAAAATGGGGGTTTCCAAACGAAAGATTAAATTATTAAGGATTTTGTGGAAGCATCTTGTCAGACGTTAAATTATATGAAATATACTAAGACTAAAGTCTCAATAAATTTTATATAAGATTGTACAAGTGTTTAAGATTTGATATCTATTGTAATATTTTTAAATCTAAAAATAAATATTTTTAAAATTCTATCACAGATAACTTAAAAAAAAGAAAACTTATGACCAAAATATTTAAAGAATAAATATTACATGCAGGATGCAGTAAAGATTTTTTTTCATTACTATTTAATTTTAAATCATTATGTATAACAAATTTATTCATTTTTATAATAATTATCTTAAAAATATATTAACGTTTCAATAACTTTTACAAGTCCCTAGCATTCTCTTTTTACAATGAAAATGTATGCCTATGAAGAACATATTCAAAAGAAATTATTTGATTAAAAAATTATTAAATGCATTAAGAAAATATCTTTTTTAAAAATGCATTTATAATATGTTTTGACTTTGCGTGTTTATTTACTCTCTTGTCTGGTTTGAACCTCATTTACCAAAGTTGTGAAAATTGATTTGAACCGGTCGGTCGAATTGGTTCGATTGAGAACTGGTGCTTTAACCAGTCCGGTTTTGTTATTAAACTGGTCATACAATTGATCCAATCAAAACCAGTCAAAATTGACTGGTCTGACCAATCCAATTCTTTTTTTTTTTAAAATTTTGGATTATTATCAATAGTAATTTTGAATTTTTGAGTATGAATGAATTTTTCTTACTCAAATAATGTTAATTATATGCTTATATATAATAGATATATATATATATAATTTTAAATTTTTAATATATATCAGATCAAACTGATTCAATTACTAACCCACCAGTTAGACCATTAACTCATTACTTTGATCGGATCAATAATTGAACCGATTTTCACAACTTCTATTCAGACCCTGTAGTGTGACACGGAAAACAATGTATTAACACAACTAAAGGAAACGCTTTGTACCTAAAAATCATGACTTTTTGAATAGTCATATAATATTAAAAAAGTAATCTTTCACTTATAGTTATACTATTTAGATTTAATCATTTTACATTCATATAAAATACATTAATCTTATATATATGATATTTACTTTGACATTTATTATTGTGTATATAATAATCTCACAGTTTACACCAAGTGTGTCTCATTAATCATTATTGTACTTAAGCATAAACCTCTTTTATTGGTATGTTTAAACAAAAGGAAAAAAAAGGGTTAATAATAGAGCAGACATAAAAGGACATTCCCGTTGGTCAAAGAGTTAACTATGTAGCAAACAAAAACATTGCTTAAAAAAACAAAAAATTAATGATTATGCAACACATATATTAATTATTCTATACCAGAAGATGAGTTATTAGGAAGTTCATGTTTTGCACATGGTTTGAGCGCCTTAAAAAATTATCATTACCCTTTGATAATCTTATTTGGCCTTGTTAAATACTCAACACTTTGGTCGTGTTCCTCACAAGCCACATGCTTAATCTTCTCTAGTTAAGAAAAAAAAAAAAAACAAGAGTTTAACGTTGTTAGTTACTTGTTGAAAGCAAAGATGTTTCCAATTGTGTCGGGTATCTTTAACAGGGGCCAGAAGCTGAAGGGGACAGTGGTATTGATGCGTAAGAATGTGTTGGACATCAACGCCCTCAGCTCTCTCAGAGTGCAACCGGTATCATCGGTGGCGCCGTCGATGCCGTTGGTGATCTCTTTGGCACCAAAGTTGACACCCTCACCTCCTTTCTGGGAAGATCAGTGGCCCTCAAGTTGATAAGTGCCACCAGTGCTGATTGTAAGTTCTTTTCTTATTACTCCAATTCATCATTCACTACTCCACACATGCATTTTCCTTGTTTTTTTGTTGGTTAATCTTTGTTTTGTTTGAGTTCTGTCTTGGAGACATTAATTGAGAGAAAAGAAAATGAAGTGAAGAGAAACATAAATAAAACTGTTTGTCTTTATATTATTTGGATAAGAAAGATTTATTATTTATTTTTACTTTTCATTTAGTTTTTTAAAAAATAAGTATATTAAATATTTTTTATATTCTTTCAGTATAGTTGTAAGTAAATAAGGTGATGACTACCTGCTATCTTTTAATTTTGATCATCTATATAATTGTGTGATTCAAATTTTTAGTTCTATATGTGTAGATATTATCTAATTAATGCTCTAAAAATATTCTATTTCAACATAAACAAGAAGAAATGGGAATAACTCCTGGAAAAAGACAAATAATGCCTCTAGAATCTTGTTTTCCCCATTTAGATTTCTTATTTTCCTTAATACTATTATTTAATCAGATTTTTTTTGTTTACTATTTAATCAAATTTTCTTCTAATTTTTTATAATAAAAGATATTGATTAGATCACTGAAACTTTGACAATTAATTGAGTGAATAACAATAATATTGCATGTAGTCAATTTCATCTTGTAAGAAGTACTAATGACAAGTAAGTTAGTGTTATTAAAATTGGTTTGGACCGATGGGTCGTGTTGGCCCCAAATGAAATTTAATAAAAATAAATAGAAACAAATCTTCTTAATTCTATGTCATCTTAAATGATATCAATCTTAAGAATTCTTCAAATAATCTTCTCAATTATGTTGATCTTCATAAATCCAAAATATCAGTAATTTCAAAATATCAAATAATCAGATAATTATCATCAGTGTAATAAATCTAATAATGTGGCATTCATTGTTTGTTATCATCAAAACTTTATAAATCTTTTTATGCATTAGGGGTTCAACAAATATCAACAGGTCGGACCGGGAACCATTGGTAGCTTCGGGCCGGGGTGTGGAACCGGTTATGCAAGTGGTCCGGTTAAGCCCAACAAGAATCGGCCGATTTTTGAAGAACCCGGTGACCCAGATGAATTTAGGAACCCGGACCAGATTTTGGCAGAAAGAGAAAAGGGCTCCAAAATGGCAAAACAACATTGTTTTTTGGGAGCCTAAAAAAGCTAATTTCATGAATTGATTCAGTGACTTTGCAAAACTTGGAACTGAGAAGAAATCAGCATTTAGCAACACAATCACAATGTAAACCAAAACCAAAACGTCGTCGCTTTGATTTCGTGAGTAACACATGCAGTACAGTCCTTCCTCTCCCAAAACGACCTTATTCTCCTCCCTTCCCAATCCCTATGTCTCAAATCCCTAATCTCATCCATCATCTCACACTCTCCCTGATCGCCTCTCTCTCTGCCGCATCGCGACTCCTAATTCTGTCGCTTCCGGTCCGTCTCTGATTCCCTATGGCAGTAGTGCAACACGACAACAAGAAGAGAAGATGCCAGGAAGAGAAGGAGAAAAGAAGAATGTATATACTAGAGCTTTTCTTATTTGGGCCTAATTTGCTTTATGTACCCATTTTATTGCTTTCTGGAGTTTCCATATTACATTTCGAAATAGGTTTTTGTGTTTTAATTTAGGTAGTTGCTATTTAAAGTCTTTTTTATTATTAATACATTTTATTTGTGTTATCAACTTTAATATTTCAATTGTTATTTTGGATGTTTCAGTATAGAATTATGAATGAATTTTTCTTAATCAAATCATGTTACTTATATACGTATATATAATATAATTTTAATTTTTTTTATATAGGTCGGGTCAAATCGAACCAATTACTGGCTCACCGATTGGATCACTGATCTAGTGACCCACTTTGCAGCGACTCCGTTTACATTCCTGAGGGATGAATCATTTGGTCACTTGAAGTCATCAGATTTCCTTGTTTATATACTCAAATCTGCATCTCAAAATGTGATACCTCAATTACAATCCGCACTTCGGCTACAATTCAATCAGCCTGAGTTTACTAGCTTTGATGACGTGCGCGGACTCTATGATGGTGGGATTAAGTTGCCTACTGATGCACTTAGCAAGCTTAGTCCAATACCATTGTTCACTGAACTCTTCAGAACTGATGGGGAACAGGTCCTTAAGTTTCCACCACCTAAAGTAATTCAAGGTAGTACATTACAAACATATTCCTGGTCCTAGCAATATTAATATTCATAAATGAACATGGTGAGCTGATACATCTTTTGAAATGTTTTTATTTTGGAACAGTGAATCAGTCTGGATGGATGACTGATGAAGAGTTCGCAAGAGAGATGATTGCTGGAGTAAATCCACACATTATTAAAAGACTTCAGGTAAATTTACCATTGACCTGTTAAGCAAGTACAGAAAACTATAAACATTTTATCCCCTTGTTAAATTTGCAGTTGATGACCTTAACTCATTGCAAATTATATTTATTGCAGGATTTCCCGCCAAAGAGCAAGCTAGATAGCCAACTCTACGGTGATAATACCAGTAAAATAACCAAACAACACTTGGAGCCTAACTTGGGTGGACTCACTGTAGAACAGGTAAATCAACATTCCTTTTATTTTCTTTACTGATACAGTAATACTATTTTGAAGATTTCTAATGCTACTTTGCTGCAAAATCGATTTGTTTTGATATGATTGAAATGAATCGAATGGACTAAAACATTTTTGGTTGAACAGGCTATCCAAAACAACAAATTGTTCATACTAGACCACCATGACACACTCATTCCATATTTGAGGCGAATAAACGCAACTGAGACAAAGGCCTATGCTTCCAGAACCATCCTTTTCTTGCAAGATAATGGAACTCTATTGTGCTAAGTAAACCACATCCTCAGGGTGATAATTTTGGCCCTGAGAGTCATGTTTACCTTCCAGCAGAACAAGGAGTTGAAGCTTCTATTTGGCTACTTGCCAAGGCTTATGTGATCGTAAATGACTCTTCTACCACCAGCTTGTCAGCCATTGGTATAAATTTGGCAAACTAGATTTATATAATCAAACTTAGTTTATATTTTTTGAATTACTCATTAATTCTTTACATGTATGACAGGTTAAACACTCATGCAGTTGTTGAGCCATTCGTGATAGCAACAAACAGGCATCTTAGTGTTGTGCACCCTATTAATTCTTTACATGAACATCAATGCACTTGCAAGGAATGTCCTGGTGAATGCAGAGGGTATTATAGAATCAACATTCTTGTGGGGAGAATATGCTTTGGAAACGTCTGCTGTTGTATACAAGGATTGGGTTTTCCCTGAGCAAGCACTACCTGCTGATCTTGTTAAGAGGTAATCCTTACAAGTTATAAGCACGTACCTAAAATACTTAAATCCTAGTTCTATTCATAAATCCTAGTTCTATTCATTACTTGAGATGGAAATAAAAATTCATGCCAAAATAACTTTTTGGTGTTAATGTTATTTTCTTTTGCTTGTTATCCAGAGGTGTGGCTGTTGAGGATTCATCTTCTCCACATGGCCTTCGTCTTTTGATAATGATAAAAGAACACACAATAGAATTAAAATGGTAAAACCATAAAGAAAATACGAAAAAAATCACAAATTTATTTAATATGATTTAACCCCTCATGCTTACAGCTGGGGTAAGTGTTATCTATTTGTAGCAACCAAAAACATTCCATAAAATAAGTAATGATAATGCTAAACATGTATATTATTTTATACAGCAATGGAGGAGGAGTCGATCTGATTATATTAGAAAAACTAATCGCAATGCTTCACCTGTATATTATTTAGAAAAAATACTAAGCACTATGCTTCACATGCATATTATTTTAACGATGCTGAGTACCTTAAAAATAATGATGAGAGTACCCTGTGAACATCTTTGTCGGCCTTATAAATACTCGGCGCTACCTCTTCTGTTCCTCACAATCATAGGCTTTTTCTCTAATTTAGAAAAAAAAGAGTGCAACAGGTTTGTTGAAGGAGCAACAAAGATGTTGAAGAAGCCAATGAAGGGAACTGTGGTGTTGATGGATAAGAATATGATGGACATCAACGCCCATGCATCACCTGATCAAAGTGTTATTGCAACGTCAATAAGGTCCTTACATCGGTTCAAAGTGAAACCGATGTCATGGGTGGTACAGCTTGTAACATCGGTATTGTGGATGGTCTCATTGGCACCACAGTTGACACTGATGATGACAGTATTTGTGACATTGACAGTCAAAGGGGAAAATTGTGGGTTTCTTGTTGATCAGTGCTACCATTGCTGATGGTAACTTCTCTTACTTGTCCCCAAATTCCTGGTTTGGTAATGTCTCTACTTTGACGTGGTGGAATTTTTATCTTTATTTTTGCTGACAAATGTTAACCAGTGGTATGTTATGTTAGTGGAAGATTCTAGTTCATGTTCCTTCTCATAACTACCAAATCACCTTATGATTCTCGCGTGGTGAATACGTACGTAAAATGAAATGAAGAGAAAAATATATAGAAAAGTTAATTTCTAATTTTATCATTTAGAAAAGAAGAAAATGATTTAATTATTTTTACTTTTCTTTATTAAATAAAGTAGGAAGGAATTAAGACTGCATCACTACATGCAGTGTCAGTGTTGTCGTAAACTGTATTAATCGGTCGAGTTGTAACAAACTTCATTCTGCATAGCTATATGAAGGGTTCATGTGAGATGCGTTAATTGACAATATGATGTCATTACTAAAATTGAGAAATTGAGACCTAAATTTTTTCGTAGAATCCGGAAAGGGAAGGTTGGAAGTCAAAAGATATTTGGAACGTGTTGTTACTTCCGTACCAAACCTGCGATATGGCAAGACTGCACTCCGTACGTGTTCGTTTTTGGGATAGTGACAAGGGAATTCCTGGAGCAGTTTGCGTTCGGAATTTTGGAGTAGATGAATTCTTCCTTGTGAGTTTGATCTTGAAGTTCCTAACCATGGAACAATTCTCTTTGATTGCAACTCAAGGCTTTACAACAGAGAAACGTACAAAACTGGCCGCATTTTCTTTGCAAGCAAGGCACACTGTTCTTCTTCTCATGCCAAGCAAATCGTTATGAAGAGTTCTTATAACCCAAATAACGGCTAACTAACGAGCTCCTATCAAGGAAAGCCTTGGTTAAGTAAAGCGCCTTACCTCTTTTAAGTTAAGGCACACATGCTTTTACTGGGAGAGGGGTAACATAATCTCTATTCTCTCACACCTCACTTTTACCTTATTTTTCTTTTGGTTTAACGACACTTTTTATCCCCATGTTTCTTTTTTAGAAATTTTATTCCTGACATGTTAATTTAACTCATTCTATTCTTAACTTTTTGAAAAACTTACAAATTTTACTTCAATCATTTGGTCACCCGAAGTCATCAGATTTCCTTGTTTATATATTCAAATCTGCAGCTCAAAATGTGATACCTCAATGCAATCTGCACTTACACTACAATTCAATCAGCCTGAGTTTACTAGCTTTGACGACGTGCATGGACTCTATGAGGGTGGAATTAAGTTGCCTACTGATGCACTTAGCAAGCTTAGCCCTATACCATTGTTCAAGGAACTCCTGAACTGATGGTGAACAGGCCCTCAAGTTTCCAAATCCTAAAGTGATTCAAGGTATATTAGAAACATACTCTTGCAATATTTAATTTCAAATAACAAAGTAAGCTGATTAATAGATCTTTTGAAATTGTCTTCTTTGGAGCAGTGGAGCAGTCTGCATGGATGACAGATGAAGAATTCGCAAGAGATATGCTTGCTGGTGTAAATCCAACCATCATTAGATGGCTTAGGGTAAATTTACTAGTAGTACTTTACTGTTAAGCAACTATAGAAAACTATAAACATTATCCACTTGTTGAATTTGCAGTTAGCTAGTAACCTTAATCACCCATATCAAATTAAATTTATTGGACTTGTTTGAGTTCCCACCAGGGAGAAATCTCTACGGTGATTACACTATTACAATAAGCAGAGAACACTTGGAGCCTAACTTGGGTGGGCTCACTGTAGAACAGGTAAATCCACATTCCTTTGTTTTCTTTACTTACACAGTAAATTACTTCGAAGGAATTCTCTGCAAAATCGATTTGTTTTTAATTTTAATGATTGAAATGAATTACAAGGACTAGAATATTTTTGGATGATCACAGGCTATCGAAAACAGAAAATTGTTCATAGTAGACCACCATGATACAATCTTTCCATATTTGAGGCGAATAAACGAAACTGACACAAAGGCCTATGCTACCAGAACAATCCTTTTATTGCAAGATAATGGAACTATAAAGCCATTGGCCATTGAGCTCAGTAGGCCACATCCCGAGGGTGATAATTTTGGTCCTATTAGTAACGTTTACCTTCCGGCAGAACAAGGTGTTGAAGCTTCCATTTGGCTACTTGCCAAGGCTTATGTGGTCGTAAATGACTCATGCCATCACCAACTTGTCAGCCATTAGTATACATCTTGCTAATGACACTCTTACTATCAAACTTTATTAATTACACCCAACAAATCTAATGTCTCCCCTTGAATGGTTTATTAATATCTTTACATGTATGACAGTTTACACACACACGCTGTTGTTGAGCCATTCATCATAACAACAAACAGGCACCTCAGTTTAGTTCATCCTATTCACAAACTTCTGCTTCCACACTATCGCGATACAATGAACAAATGCATTAATGTCCTAGTGAATGCAGAGGGTATCATAGAATCAACATTCTTGTGGGAAAAGTATGCTTCGGAAATGTCTGCCATACAAGGATTGGGATTTCCTTGGGAGTGGACTACCGGCTGATCTTGTTAAAAGGTAAAATCCTTACAAGTTAGGTTAAATTGTTTATTTTGTTTAATTAATTTTATAAATATTATTTTACATATATCATTAGTTAAGAGTAATTAAATTTTTTAAATATAAAATATATAAATTAAAATAAAATATTTAACATTTAAAAATATTTAATATTTAACTTTACATTTATTTATTTTATTATAAAATTTTAATTTAATATAAATTAATAAATTATTATATATTAAAATTTGTTCTTATTTTAATTTTTAATACAATTTTTAAAAAATTACATAAACTAATATTCTTTTAAAAAAATATTTTATGTATTTTATATAAATTAAGTAAATTTTAAATAATATTTAAATAATCTAAAATTTAATTTTTATTACTTTTTATAATTAAAATAAAAACTTGAATTATTTATATAAAAAATTACATAATTTTTATAAATTGCATAAAATAACTTATATAAATAATTTAATATTGATTTATGCAATTTTCTTTTTTTTATAATTGGTATTAAAAATTATTTATTAAATAATTTTTTACAGTCAAAACAAAAATTTTAATATGTAAGGTTTCTAAAAAATTAAATATTAAAATTTATTAATTTATATAATTAGAATAAAAATAAATTACATATTAAATCAATTTATAAAATAATTTATGTAAATAATGTATATATTTATTTATTAAATTTAGTTATGAATTGAAAAAATAAAAATATATGAAATGATATAAAATAAAAATAAAAATAATTATATATTAAATATTTATTCTAATTTTAATTTTTATAATTTTAAAAAATTAATAAATATTTACTAATAATATATAAAAAATAGTATTTATAAAATTAATTAAATTAAAAATATGTTAATAGTTTATTATCTGATTTTTAAATAAAAGAACATAAATTTAATTTCAGTCAAGACTTTTTTATTTTATTTAAATTCTTGTTACATAACCTAAAAAAAATCAAAATTATAATTTAGCTTAAAAGTTATAATAAGGACGCTCCTAAAAAATTTAGTTTCTAGGCCTATGCAATACTTAAGATAAAAATAACATAAGTGATCTCAATACTCAAATACTTTTTTATGTTAATGTTATTTTCTTTGCTTGTTATCTATAGGAGTGGCTGCTGCGGATCCATCTTCCCAGCACGGCGTTTGACTTGTGATAGAGGACTATCCCTATGCTGTTGATGGATTAGAGATATGGGCTACTATCAAGTCATGGGTGGAAGAATATGTCAGATGCTGCTATTGCACAAGATACTGACCTCCAAGCCTTTTGGAAAGAAGTTAGAGAGGCTGGTCAAAGATGCAAACTCGTATAGACTTGATTGAAACTTGTTCCACACTCATATGGACTGCTTCAACTCTTCATGCAGCTGTTAATTAATCTCGACAAACTCTTAGCAGGCAATTCATGCCCGAGAAAGGTTCCCCGGAGTTTGATGAGCTTGCTAAGAACCCTCAAAAGGTGTTTTTGAAAACAATTACAGGGAAGAATGATGCCCTTACAGACCTTACAAATTATATAGAGATCTTGTCAAGGCATGCTTCTCATGAATTGTAACTTGGACAGAGAGATAGTGAATTTTGGACTCCTGATGCACAACAATTAGAGGCCTTCAAGAGGTTTGGAAACAAGTTGGCAGAAATTGAGCAAAAGCTCATCCAAAGGAACAATGATGAGACACTGAGGAACCGGCATGGCCCAGTGAAGATGCCCTAGCCTACACATTTCCATATCCTTCTATTGAAGAAGGTTTGACTTGCAGAGGCATTCCTAATTAACAGTATCTCCATCTAAAGAGGTTTGTGGTTGTGTTGCAATTTCTATTTAAATAAAAGATGAGAAGGAATCCAATTCCTTCATTCCCATGGACCATGCATGTACATGGTTATTGTGTATGTTTGGATGTTTTTATGTTTTGCTTTAATAAAATCTGCCATGCATGTTTCTACTACAAAGTAGAATTTTCATGTTTGGAAATAGTAAATTTAAAACAAAAAAGCTTGTTAGAAAATAACAATATAAAATTCAAAATTCAATTCAATCCAATGAAAAAAAAATTGGTATATTTGCTTTTTGATTTTTTTTAATTTGTTCAATCATCGATTTTTCAATTCGGCTATGAAGATGATGAAGAGTTCTTCTTTAGGGAAATAAACATAGAAATTTAGGAAAAATACCTTGCCGAGGGCCAAACAACTAGAATCGGAAATCAAATCAACATTTCCAACAACTTGACTGTCACTAAATGGGAAATCGAAATAAAAATTTTAACCGTCACTTATCAACAGTGTGACCATGGCTAAGAATATATCTCCAATAAAAATACTTACAATGAGTTACTTAATTTTAATGTTTAACAAATTTATATCAAAAGTAAAATATTTTTCAAATATTGTAAAAACCATAAAATTAAGTTAAATACTCATTTTAATAATTTTATTATTAAAATAAATTTTCGTGTAAAATATTTAAATTTATGTAAAATTATAAAGTCACAAAATTATATAAATAACTAATTTAAATAACTATACGATACATAGATAAAAGAGAGAATATCCTAAGGACAGTTAAACTGTCAAAAAGAGAAATCAACATTGAAATTCCATTAATCACTCTACCGACAGAAAATTGCTTATGTAGTGGATTCTCCAGAATCCATTGTGACAGTTTAAGCTGTCTGTAAAGCTTTATTTTCAACAAAAATAAATTAGTCAGTAATACTTTGTCACGAAAACATGGTTTTCTTAAGATGGAGGTCTTCCTAATTAAGATTAGTGATACCTCATAAACATCTCGTGTATCTAACACAATAAAGTTTGTTGGAAATATAAACATACCTACTTTTACCAAGAAATCATCTATAATGCCGTAGAGGTATTTAATAGATCCATCAACTAATTTTAAGGTCATTTTGGTTGGGTTTACTTCACTTCTACCAAGTCCCCTCAAAAAAGATAGAGGGATGCGGTTCAGCTAGCTCCCAAATCACATAAAACAAGGTTCACTATCATCTTCCCAATAATGCAGGGAAGTGTAAAGTTCCTAAAGTCCTTCTTGTTTGCTTATTATGAAGACCTTATGAAGTTTTTTAAAAATATTTTCATAACAAATAAATAATTACAATCATAATAAAAAAGTTACACTATTAGTAGCCATGTTGAATCTTCTTAGTTGATTATTATGTAAACGTTCAATAAATAAATAACTAAACAAATAAAATTCTAATATTGAGGAGTAACATAAATTTTTTAAAAGTTATTTTAATTTTGAACATTTAATTATAAGTAATCAGCTTTATGACAAACATTGTAATTTTTCTCGTAGATAACATGTGCAGAACATGCAACATTTAATTAAACGTACGCATAACATGCAAGATCGTATTTTAATTCTGATGGCTTGCTTTCTTGTGAATCGGTTCACACAGAATTTGGGTCTATTATGCAGAATTGTAAAGAAGCTCTCAAGCATATTTACAACTCTTCTTTAAATTTTTCTCGTAGACAAATTAATCAAGTCTTTCACTTCCTGTAAGGACCGTCTAGATTTTTTGTTAGTCCATCGTGCCTCTAGTATATTTCTAATTGTATTCATACTCTTATTATAAATGAAATAATATGAGCTTTTCTCGCTAAAAAAGTTAATAATTCACTATAATGGGAATTAAATATACAAATCAATATATAATCTATATATACAAATATCCCATGAAAAGAAAAGATTGACCAATTACGCATAGGTAATCCACAAAAGCTCCGCTATATAAGATCCTCTTATTAGCTTTTATAAAAGCTACTTATTCTGATAATTTATTTTTTTAATAAATTACTTATTTTTTTGAGTATTTTTGTAACCCAATAACATCAACTAATCAATTTGGTTTGATTTGAAGATATGAAAAAAATCCGAATCAATTGAAACGAATGTATTTAATTTGGTTTAGTTTTGTGATTTGTTTTTAATATATTAGTTTGATCTCATTTAATAATTAAGAAAAGAAATTTAAGTTGATTGGTTGGATTATCATGAACTGATTTTATAATTATTAATTTCTAAATTTTAACAATTTAGTTTTATTTGAATAAATTAAACTAAATTAACATAATTGATTTAGTTTAATTTTGAAAGTGATCAAATTGTTTCAAAACAGTAAATACTATATTCCTACTCAATCGATTTCATTCAAGGCGTTTAAGAGAAAAATGTGAAAATTGAAAGGCTAAAATAACATTTTGACCTCTTATCTTTACTTGTTTCATCTTTTGATAATTTATCACACTAATTTGGTTGGTTTGAAAATATATGACAAACTGTATGAGAGTTGCTACATTAACTAATTAAAATTTATATTCTCCCCCTATTTATCTAAAAAAACACTAAAATTGACATTGTTACGATAAAAAATTAATGAAAGGACTAATTTAATCTTATATAAACATTTCAATCAATTATTTAGACTAAAACAAAACTTTGAAAGTTAAAAACAGAACTGAAATATATATATATATATATATATATATATATATATATATATATATATATATGTCTGTTTGGTCCCATTTCGAGTCCCACAGGAATATTTTTTAAGTAACGGAAAATCAAATATGCTGTATTTTTTAAGTGTTTTAAATAAGAAAATATTTATTTTTAGTTTTTAAAAATAATTTTTTATTTTTATTTATACAAACATGTTAGGTGTAATTTTTTATTTTAATTAATCGTATTATTAATAGAAGTTACATTTGATATATTTTCATTAATAAAAAAATTAAAATGAATATTTTAATATTTATAATTAATTAAACATTTAACATATTTTTATATATGATTTTAACTACTTTTTGGTAGATAAATGTTTTTAATTGCTTTAATTTCTTACAAATATTGTAATATAATTAATACTTTAACATGAAAAAGTGTTAGAAATATTTATTAGCACACTTTATTTAATATTATTTTTATTATTAAATAATTTTCACTTCAGTTTTACTTAATAACCTTAATGTTTTTATTTAATAATATAAATATGTTTCGAATGTGTTGTTTAATTTAACATTTGAAATTTATATTTTAATAAGAATTTGAATATGAAATATAAGATTGATGTGATTAAAGAAGAACGAGGAGAGAGAAGAGAGTGAAAAAACTAATGAATTAATATTTATTAATAAAAAAATTGAGGGAAATGTCCTAAAAACCAAATAATATGATCATTATAAAATTTCTATTAGTAATATTCCTGCTAATTAGTACCAAGAAGGTGTTGCCTTGAAACATTTAACAAAGTTTGAATTTTAATTTTATTCTTTATTAATAATAAAAATTGTCTGATTTTATTTTAAATATTTGAAAATTTAAATTTTATTTTATTATTTTCTATATAACATTTCTTTTTATTATTAATAATTAAAAAATGGAAATATCTCCATGGACCAAACTTGCACTTTTTAATTTCTTTTTAGTCCTTTGAGTTCCTCTAGACATGTACTGCCTTTTTTCTTTCATCGTATTGTTTCCTACGATGTTTTGTTGTCTTCTTTTCTTTCTCTTATTTTTAGAAAAAAAATATATAGCACTTTTAATATATAAATAAAAGAGTAATAAAATAAAGATAGCATAAAAATAATTTTTTTATTGTTTGCATAAAATAATAATAACTCATTTCTTTGTTCGATTACAAGAAAATTATGATTATTTTAATGATTTTTATTTTTTTATAATAAAAATGTAAAAATACAAATGAAATTCCTTTTTAACATTTATGCGTCACATATTTTCTTATACAAAATGAAATTGTTTTTGCGGATAACAAAATTTATTTTACTTTTTCTTGTTCTCCTTTTTAATTGAAGTTATTATTATCATATACTTTTATTCTTTTTTCATTTCACTTTCATCTCATTTTTTCTATTTCTTTTTTATTTATCATCGTATAATCCATTATATCTACCCATTTTTCTAATTTTTCTTTATTTTTCTTACTGTTTTCCTCTTTTATCCATATGCTCAAAAAAATGAAATATATAACCATATGTTTCCGTTATGCATAGTTTGATATGCCAGAAAGAGGAAGGAAGAAATAGCATAAGAGAAGATATGGGAAAATGATGTTATTTTTTCTTTTGTTATTTAAGAAAAAATAAGAGAGAGAAAAGAAAAGAATAAAATATTATTATGTTTGCATATTTTTTATTAAGATTATTTATGTGATTTTATATACATATTTTATTCTTTCCTTCACTTTGTATACAATTAAAAAAAATTATTTGTAAGTCTTTTCTCTCTCAGATTTTTCTACTAAATAACATAAAAAATTACTTTTCACCCTTTTTCTTTTCCTTTCTTCTTTTCTAAATTAACGATACAGTCTTTTTCTTTTCCTTTTTTTTTTCTTCTTTTTCTAAATTAAGCATACAGTAAAATGCTTTGACATTTGCGAGCAAAATAAATAAATTAAATGACTAAAATAACCTTATTGTCCTGAACCCAAACATACCTTTCATGTGGGTCCGAACTGTCCAATGTATGCCTCGTGGCAGCTGCTGAGCAATTTTAAATTGAGATATTCAACAACGGTAATCGACACACTATTTTAAGATATACATCTCAATCCAAAAAACAAAAATTATTAATTCAGATTTCAGAGACATTCATATTGACGTGACCCAAAACGCTAGGATTGGACAGATTTCTTCCTCTTTAACAGACCACGACTACTGTTTTCTAGTGTCAGTTTATCCGTTTATTGGGGCAGATTTTCTTCTTAATTATAAAAAAGAGGTGAATTTTTAAAAAATTACTAAATAGAAGTAAATAGTGTTATATAACATAATTTTTATTTGATAATATTTTTAAAATTCATTCACATTTAATAATTAAGAAAAAAAAAAAGCCTCCATTTAAGTGAAAAAGCCGTTATCTATCAATTGTATTAATTTATTAGTACTATGATTAAAATATTTTTTAGTCTTTTATATTTTTATTATATTTAGTTTAATTTTTTAAGAAGTTAAATGTATTTTTTAGGGTTTTAAAGTTATTTAAAATAATTCTTTAAATATAATTATCATTTTAAATTTTTGGATACAATTTTTAATTTTTATAATAATACATAACATGAAATTTTTTTTTGATGAAAATGAATAAAAAAATTTATTTACTTAAAATATGTAGTATGAAAATTAATCATATGACATGGATAATTTTATTTTTTATATCAATAATATTTTAAATTGATGTAAAAAATGATTTTATGTTGACAACTAAAATAAAATCTCATTTTTTAATTTCAATTGATATAAAAAAAATACACATGTCATGGAAGAGGAATGCTATTTCGTACGAAAGGTTAAGGTGTTATGCCCCAATTAGTTATATAGGACAAATTTCTTTTTCAAAATAAATAATAATTAAAGTAACTTTGAAATAAAAGACCAGTGATTGACACTGATTACACGTTCGTATAGATTGAATGAAATTATTTTCGTACTAATAAGCATTTCGCTGTCATGCAAATAGTTTTTATATTATACCTCTCATGTAAATAAAATTATTTTTATCTATTTTCATAAAAAAATCTGAAATTTATCTTACTAAATTCAATACATAAATACTATAAAACTCAATTAATGAAAATATAACTAAAACCTAATAGAGAAATGTAAGATGAAAGAATATATTAAAATGATAATTGAAAATCATGAAAGATTAATACAATTCATCTCTTTTATAAAAGAAAAAAAAGAGTAGTTTTAAAAATGATGTCTCACCTTTATTAAAGAGTTTCAAAATGATGATGTCCTTTTATTTCACTGTCCTCTCTTTTTATATTGGAAGAGAATTTTTCTCGAGGTCAAATGTTAGGTTAGTTTGTTTATTTAAAAAAATATATATTTTTAAATAATTTTTACAGAAAAAAAATTTTAAAAATAATTTAAATAAATACATAAAAAATAGTTATTATTTTCTTTAAAAACTGTATAAATATGTTTCTCTTTCACATTTAACCCTGTGTATGTACTATATGGTATATAGGATTAACCACCAGCTCACCTACTCACCTAGAATCTGTACCGTCAGTACGACTCATTAAATATACTTCAGCATAACGACAACCTCTTTTATTGTTAGAGATTTAATATTTAAATATTAAATATTAAAAAAATTAGTTTATACCACTTAAATTGTTTTATATATATGCATTCTAAAATTGTTGGAATGATAATTTTAATTAGTAGTCAAATCCGTTAAGCTTTTTCTCTTTCTTTAATTATTCAACTCATTTTATATCTTTCACATTTCACAGTTCTACACATGATACCATGTGTTGCACGTGTTGTGACTTGTGAGTATGAAAATATCGGATAAGATCAATGAAGCGCTCTCTGAGCATGCATGATGTTAATTTGTCCCTATAAATACTCTGCACCCGGCTGCTTCTGTTCTTCACAACCCCCAGGCTTTTCTTTCTTATTGGCAAGTCGTAAAAAGAAAAAGAGTGTGTAACATTTTTTGTAGCAAAGAAAGATGTTTACGGCTGTAACAGGTCTGATAAACAGGGGGCATAAGGTGAAGGGGACAGTGGTGTTGATGCAAAAGAATGTGTTGGACGTAAACGCCCTTACTTCTGCCAAGAGTGTAGGTGGTATCGTGAGCGGTGCACTCGGTATTGTGGGGGATGTCATTGGCACCACAGTTGACACCCTCACTTCCTTTTTGGGCCGATCCGTAGCTCTCAGGTTGATCAGTGCCACTAGTGAAGATGGTAACAAATACTCCATATTACATTATTTCATGACATTTTTTTTCACAATGGTGTCAAATGAAGTTTGAGTGTGGAAATGATGATACGTTAATGACGACTTTTTTTTCTTCTTCTCAGAAATGATACATAGCATAAAAGTTGATAGGATGAAAAATAAGAATAAATATATAATTGGTTGTTACTTATATTTATTCAGTGTTTATTTTTATATAAAATACCATCATAATATTATGGGAAATGTTACTCGTCTACCTCATTTTAGGACTTTTTTACTACCTGGGGGTATTTTTATTATTATTATTTGGGATAAATTTTAAATAAATTAATAAAATAAAGTAAGTCATAATAGGTATTAATGCTACTATCACAATTTACATTTTTTTAAAAGATTATACGATTTCAATATCTTTTTTTTTATAAAATTTATGAATTTAAAGTCGTAACAAAATTTTATTTTATTTTTCCAAAGTCATAATATTTTTTAAGATTTCAGTTAAGGTTAAGTTTATATTTTTATAGTTAAGTTTTCAAAGTGATGAATAGATTTTTATTTTTTATATTTACGATTTTAAAGTTGTATGATCTTTTTCTTTTTATATGACTTTTAAGTTGTATTACTTTTTTTTAAAGAAGTTTTTATAATTTCTTTTTTTTTTTGTAATTTTTCTGTTTAAATTTTTTAAAAATTGTAAATATTATTTTAATTTAATTATTTAAAAATAAATTTTTTTATAATTTTTTTTAATTT
>CM023956.1:356066-461044 GCA_013407115.1 Glycine latifolia
CATTTAATATTTAATATATCTTTAATTAATTTTTTTATATTTTTAATTTTGTTTTACTTTATATATTTTATTATATTTTATATTTTTTTATTAAAGTTAAGATTTTTATTCAAAAATACTTAAATTTAAATGAAAATATTCAAGTATTTTGATATTAATATTAAATTATAATATATCAAATAGGATTTAATTATTTTTTATTTTATTAAATTTTTTACTATTATCATTAATTTAATTAATAATTTGGTTCAGTAATATTAAATAGTAATATTAAATATTTTATTTCAATAATTATTTTAACAATTAAATAATTTTTGTCAGTAATATTTAAAATAATTTTTAAAATAAAAAAATAAAAAAATAATTTTAAAATCATATAAAAATAAAAAATATATTAAGTAAAACAATATTAAAAAATACAAAAAAATAATAATTAAAAACATAAAAATATATATACAAAATAATAAATGAAACTAAAAAAATTAAAAATAATTTTATTTTAAATAATTAAATTAAAGTAATATTTACAATTTTAAAAATATAAAGTAAAAAGTTAATATTTGAACTTCTTAAAAAAAAAAAGATCATACGACTTTAAATTCGTAAAAGCAAAAAATAATATACAACTTTGAAGTTGTAACTATAAAAATATAAACTTAACTTAAGTCGTAAAAAATATTACAACTTTATTATAAAAACAAATTTTTGTTATGATTTTAAAGTCGTAAAGTTTTTATTAAAAAAATACACTGAAGTCGTATAATCTTTTACAATTAAAAAAAAAAGTCGTGACAGGAGTTACGATTTCTAGCTTAGAAGTCATAACACTTGTTACAACTTATCTCATTTTGGTAATTTATTTAAAATCTACCCTATATGATAATAAATAAATAAATAAATAATACCCCAGATGATAAAAAAAAAGTCCCATTTTGGGATGGATTGGAATTAGGGATGAAAATTGGTCATGTCATCTATCAGGGATATTTGGCCTGGTCTATTTAAGGTATGAGCTAGTTTGGTTTGTTTATTATAAATGTTAGACTTAGAATTTTTTAAAAGTCTATTTAAATAAAAAAGTTAAACTCAAACTTTAAAAAAAGTCTGTTAGATCTGTTAGACTGATCTGTATAATATATATATATATATATATATATATTAAATTTTAAAAGTAATATGTTTATTTTTCTAATAATATTTTTTCTGATTATAAAAATGGATTATCAGCCTCTTGAAAAAATCACCTTAAAATCTCATAAAATGATTATGACTTATTTGGAAATATAAGTAAGATGTTGAGACATTTTATGTTTAAAAAATATTTCTTTAACTTTTCTAAACTGATTTAAAGTGTTTTGTAAATTAATTTATATTCTAATAACATTTTTCCCCTCAAAATGAAGGTGGATGAACAACTTCAATAAATCACATTGAAGATTTGATGATATGTTAAGTCGTTGCTTCATGTTTAGGAGATGGCTTGGGAATTAAAAAAAATTATTCTTCTTTGTATTTAACTTGTCTTGGTTCTTATTTCTTATTTATTTTAGTATTTGACATTAAGACTAGATTATTGAATGAAACTTATGGTATTTTACTTAACTTGCTTATTTTGTTTACAATATTTTGTTGAATACTTAAAGTGATTTGATTATAATTTTTACTTGGGTCAATGTGATTAGTGAATTTTAATATCATATTAGAGTTCTCTAATTAATTTTAACTTATTTTTTTCCACGCACAAAATAAAAGGAAAATATGTGTCTTTCTTTATATTAAAATTTAAAAAGTATTATACTAATTGTCAAAGAGTATAGTAATTAGATTTTCTTCATATATAATATTTATTATAAAATAGGTTTTTTAATAGGCTCATAAGCCAAACTTTTAAATAGATAATGTCAAGCCTAAAAAAAAAGTCTATAATAGATAAATAGATCAGGTCAAGTTTTATATTTTTAATTCAGGCTAAAACTAGGTCTAGTCAAGTCAGGCCTGATTTCTACTCCTAATTGAAATGAATGGAGATAGATAAAGAGAAAATGATAGATATAATATTTGATGTGATAAAAAATTTAGAGGTATAAAAAAAAGGGTAAAAATGATTTATAGGAGATTAAGAAAGATAAATATCATTATTAAAAAATTTATTATTCTTTAGAACAATATATATAGTCATACTTGTTAGTTGGAAATTTTACATTGTACAATAATTTTCTTTTTTTTCTTTTTTTTTCTCTAATGGTGTCAATGAAGTCTGATATATAGAACCTGATTTAAATTATTCATACCCTTAAACTTTAAATGACTAAATAAACAATTTTAATGAACTAAGGCGATTTTTCTTGTTTGATCTCCTCTCATTTTAAGAACCTGATAATCGTACATCAAATTTTAAAAGGGGTTATTATATTTGTACACTTTTTTTTTTCATCTTTCTTTTTAGTTTTCCATCACTATGGGTCCTCTTTTTTAATTTTCCATCACTATTTATCTAGATTATTTTACTTACACATGAATATACTCCCTTCTAAAATAGAATATGCACTTTTAGAAAATATACTAATTAACTTAAAAAGTATTATTTTAACAAATTCTAAATTGTTAGATATGTATATAAATTTTGATGACAAAATCTAAAATTATTTTTTAAAAGTGCGTTAGATTCATACACAAGCCACTTGGATTGATCGGAAATGAAGTATGAAAAAAAAAACAACTTACACATTGTTTTGTTATTGAGTTGTAAAAGACTTGATTTTGAGTAGCTACATGAATAGTCAGAACACAGAAGTGTTACTTGTGACAATCATCGTTGCCGAAATTGAAAATCAACTTCAATAATTCAGAATTGATGAGTGCAAATTTTCTTTATCTTATTTTCTGAAGGAAGTGGAAAAGGGAAAGTTGGAAAGCAAACATTTTTGGAAGGTCTTGTTACCTCCCTTCCAACCTTGGGAGCAGGCCAATCTGCATTCAATGTTCATTTTGAATGGAACAGTGACATGGGAATTCCTGGAGCATTTTACATTGAGAACTTTATGCAAGTTGAATTCTTCCTTGTCAGTTTGACTCTTGAAGACATTCCTAACCATGGAACCATCCACTTCCTTTGCAACTCATGGGTTTACAATTCCAAAAAATACAAAAGTGACCGCATTTTCTTTGCAAACAAGGTAATAGACCATTTACCTAGTAAAGTAGTTAATTTGTTGAATTTAAATCAATGAGAAAATTTGTTAAATATGTATAAATAAATGTAGACATATCTTCCAAGTGAAACACCGGGTCCACTAGTGAAGTATAGAGAAGAAGAGCTGAAGACTTTAAGAGGAGATGGAACAGGAGAGCGCAAAGAACATGAAAGGATCTATGACTATGATGTCTACAATGATTTAGGTGATCCTGACTCCAATGCCAGATTGGCTCGTCCAGTTCTTGGAGGATCCACCACCTTGCCTTACCCTCGCAGGGGAAGAACTGGTAGAAAAAAATCTAGGAAAGGTAAGGCTTCTGTTCTAAGACTCAAACATTTTTTTTAGTTCTTTTGCTGTGATGTTTACTTCATGGTATTTTAGCACAAATGAAATGTTAAAATGTGATCAACATGTAATAAGTTGTTTCTTGGAAATTCGGTTTCTATTTTGTAGCTGAAAATTCTTTTGTTGATCTAAACATTTTCCTTGCTATGATTCAAAAATTATTACTATTACCTTTTAATGTTATTCTTATAATCATACCAGATCCTAAAAGTGAGAGTCGCAGTGACTTTGTTTACCTTCCAAGAGATGAATCATTTGGTCACCTGAAGTCATCGGACTTTCTTGTATATATACTCAAGTCTGCATCTCAAAATGCCATACCTCAATTGCAATCTGCACTTAGCCTGCAATTCAATAAGCCTGCTTTTAATAGCTTCGATGACGTGCGCGGACTCTATGATGGTGGAATTAAGTTGCCTACTAATACACTTAGCCAGCTTAGTCCTATACCATTGTTCAAAGAACTCTTCAGAACTGATGGTGAACAGGCCCTAAAGTTTCCAACGCCTAAAGTGATTCAAGGTATATTTGAAACATACTCTTGCAATATACTAATATTTAATTTCAAATAACTAAATAAGCTGATTAGTAGATCTTTTGGAATGGTCTTATTTGGAGCAGTGGAGAAGTCTGCATGGATGACTGATGAAGAATTCGCAAGAGAGATGATTGCTGGTGTGAATCCACACATTATTAAAAGAATTCAGGTAAATTTACTATTTTAATGTTAAGCAAGTACCAAAAACTAAATATCACTTGTTAAATTTGCAGTTGATAACCTTACCTCATTGCAAATTAAAATTATTGCAGGAGTTCCCACCAAAGAGCAAGTTAGATAGCCAGCTCTACGGTGATAATACCAGTACAATAACCAAACAACACTTGGAGCCAAACTTAGGTGGACTCACTGTAGAACAGGTAAATCCACATTCTTTTTATCTTTACTTATACAGAAACATTACTTCGTAAAATTCGCTGCAACACCGATTTGTTTTGATATGATCAAAATGGGTCGCAAGGACTAAAATATTTTTGGTTGAGCAGGCTATCCAGCAGAACAGATTGTTCATACTAGACCACCATGATACAATCTTTCCATATTTGAGGCGAATAAACGAAACTTACACAAAGGCCTATGCTACCAGAACCGTCCTTTTCTTGCAAGATAATGGAACTTTAACGCCATTGGCCATTGAGCTAAGTAGGCCACATCCCGAGGGTGATAATTTTGGTCCTATTAGTGACGTTTACCTTCCCGTAAAACAAGGTGTTGAAGCTTCCATTTGGCTACTTGCCAAGGCTTATGTGGTCGTAAATGACTCATGCCATCACCAACTTGTCAGCCATTGGTATAAATCTTGCTAATGACACTCTTACTGTCAAACTTAGTTTTTCTGTCTATGAATTATTTAATTAGTATCTTTAAATGTATGACAGGTTACACACACACGCTGTTGTTGAGCCATTCATCATAGCAACAAACAGGCATCTTAGTGTGGTTCATCCTATTCACAAACTTCTGCTTCCACACTATCGTGACACCATGAACATAAATTCACTGGCGCGAAATGTCCTGGTGAATGCAGAGGGTATTATAGAATCAACATTCTTGTCGGGAAGATATTCTTTGGAAATGTCTGCTGTTGCATACAAGGATTGGGTTTTCACTAAGCAAGCACTACCTGCAGATCTTGTTAAGAGGTAATCCTTACAATACAGGTTAACAAAATGCTCCTAAAAATAATTATTTTAGCATAAAATGTGTTTCAAGGATGGTCAAAATTGGTTGTAGTCCCTAATTTTTAAAGATGGTGATTTTATTCCTCATATTTCTGAAATATGATGGATTTAAATAACTCTCTATGCTTCATTTTGACCCGAGGAGGGACCAAATCCATCACATTTCATAAAATACAAGAACCAAAACCATGGTTTTTAAAATACAAGGACTAAGATCAATGTTAATTTGAGGTATCTAAAACATATTTTACCTTTATTTTTATGTTAATACAATCTTCCTTGCATTTTATCCAGAGGAGTGGCTGAGCCTGTTGAGGGTCATCCAGATTCCCCGCCTAAGCTTCGTCTTCTGATAAAGGACTATCCTTATGCTGCTGATGGACTAGAGATATGGGCTGCTATCGAATCATGGGTCAAAGAATATGTGGAATTCTACTACAAGTCAGATGCTGCTGTTATACAAGATGCTGAACTCCAAGCCTTTTGGAAAGAACTTGTAGAGGTTGGTCACGGTGACAAGAAGAATGAGACATGGTGGGTAAAGATGCAAACTCGCGAAGAGTTGATGGAATCTTGCACCACACTTATTTGGACTGCTTCAGCCCTTCATGCAGCTGTTAATTTTGGGCAATATCCTTATGGTGGTTATATCCTTAACCGGCCAACTCTTAGCAGGCGATTCATGCCTGAGAAAGGGTCCCCTGAGTATGATGAGCTTACTAAGAACCCTCAGAAGGTGTATTTGAAGACAATTACAGGGAAGAGTGATGCCCTTAAAGACCTTACAATTATAGAGGTCTTGTCAAGGCATGCTTCCGACGAGTTGTACCTTGGACAGAGAGATGGTGGTGATGGTTGGACTTCTGATGCACAGATAGTACAGGCCTTCAAGAGGTTTGGAAATAAGTTGGCTGAAATTGAGCAAAACCTCATCCAAAGGAACGATGATGAGACCCTGAGGAACCGATATGGCCCTGTGAAGATGCCTTATACATTGCTTTATCCTTCTAGTAAGGAAGGACTGACTTTCAGAGGCATTCCTAATAGTATCTCTATCTAAAGAGGTTGATCGTTGTGTTGAATCTTAAATAAAGGATTAGAAGGAATTCATTTCCTTCATTCCCTCTATGTATGGTTATTGCTTATGTTTTTTGCATTAATAAAACTGCTATGTTACTACTTTGTACCATGCTAGATTTGAAATATGAAGTGTTTCTTTCAAATGCTTCAAACTAGTATATTTAAATTATCATGTTGCCCAAGTTGACTATGGCAAAGCTACAATGAATTTTGTTCGAGTTCTATCCAAAAAAAATTAGTCCAAATGTGCCATAACTGTGGATCATGTGTTCTGTCTTCATTTAGGAGCACAGACGCTCTTTTTGAATAAAAACTAGATCCAGTCTACATTGGGGAAATGATTACAATAATTCCTGTGATGGAAACGACAATCCAATTTAGCAATTGTTGAGGCACCAGAAAAGCGGCTCAATCTCAATCACATCTATGGATGTATTTGTAAGATATGATAACGAAAGATGGGATAAGAGAGTTAAATACCTATAAGATTGGATATAAATTTGATAAACTTTTACTTCAGTGTTTAATACATACTATATAACAAAATTAGATAGCACTATTTTAGTCAAGGCTCTTAGCTAGTTCTTCTCGTAAGAAATTAGAGATTGAACATTTTTATGGGTTAGTAATAGCAAACAAATAATAAATATTGATTAATAGCTTATATATGCATGAGTTAGTGGTTTAGTGAAGTCGAACAACAATATTAATTTTCTCACGACTCTTTTCCGTAATCTAGATCTCTTAACGCCAAACATTTTTTTATTAGTTTTATTTGGAAGTTTCGTATTGAACTCTGCCTAGTAAGCAAAAAGTGTATAAATTGTCAAAGATTGAATAAGTCCATTTGAAAAATAATATTTGGTACACTTGTCAATGACATAACACAATTTTCCTTCTTCATGCTTCAACCAAAACAAACATAGTCTTAAACTCTTAGGGATTATGATTGTGATTTGAATTTTATTAATTACATTATAAACGAGTTGAATTTGAATTGACAATGATGTTTCTTTTTTTGAACAAAGACAATAATGCATATTAATTATGCGAAAAACAAAAATAAAATCAATGTAACGATTCACGGCGATCCAAAATGAGACAATATATTGAAGAGAATTGTTTGCACATAATTTTAATTAACTTTGGAAAGATAATCATTTATCAAACTGAACTTGTTTGAGATCTTTATTAAGTATGAGGGTGGTTGTGAGATTTGTGAATCCAAATTAATTCAAATTCGAACCAAATTGTCATGTTTAAAAAATTCAATAATTTATAAACTCTTTTAGACTTTGTTGATTTATCGTTATAAACTTTACCTATGTCAACTAAAACTTAGAAAATTCAAAAAAGGTATCAATAAATTTCATATTTTTTTCCTTATACAATATTGTATAATCTATTTTTGCAAATTAATAAATACAAGACAAAAATATCACTTGAATAAGACTTCGTTATAAACAAATTTTTTCTTATTATACATAATTGTTATTAAGCATAGTTTATTTTTTTCAATTAAAATATTCTATAATTTAAAACATATTTTGATACTTTTAGGCTTTGAGTTTAATCTTTGGCCATGTTCAAAATTTTATTATCAACTAATTGTAAATTATTTAAAGTATTATGAATTTTACATTAATATTATAAAAAGTAATATCTCCAATCCTATATATAAAAAATAAATTATAATATTTTTAAGTCCTTTTATTAAAAACATATTAACACTTTTTAAATATATTAATTACTAAATTCCTTTAATACTCTTAATTTATTGTAAACTATATTCATGAAATATTACATTTTTTTTTATGAAAATGGATGTAATTATTAATCTATTAACAATATAACTTATACTTATTAGTTGAAAAAATATTTCTAAATTACGAGTAATGTCAATATATTTAACCACCAAGTCAAATAATTCTATAGGTAGCTTTAGAATAAAATTTAAATGTATAATAATAATATTATTAATTAAAATTAGCTAATTTAACATCTTTTATTGATCTGATTAATTAAGTATTTATTTCTTATATGTAAGATAAGAGGTAATAACTAATTTATCATATATGACAATATATGATTGGATCACAATATAAAAATATATACTATTAATAAATTATAATTAAATTCTTAAGTTTTTATTTCCTTTTTACTTATTTACAATTTTTGCATTAAGAGTGTGTTTGGTAAATTATTTTAGTAGTTTAGAGCATCTTTAGCACATGTGTTTCATGAGTTGCTTAAAATTAAGTAAGTTGCTTAAAATTAAGTAACACTATAGCAAATATTATTTAAGTGAGTTGCTTATATAAGAAGTTGTTGCTTAATCATTCTTACCAATTAAAGAACCATTTTTCAATTACAATTACAAATTTTGAAATAACTTTGTAAAATTCTAATAAGTTAAACACTCACTCTGAAAACTTTAGTATTAAAGTAAATTTTTATGTAAAATTTTTAAATCTATGTGATATTGTAAGACTCACAAATATAAGACAAACAATCTATTTAAATAATTATATATTGTAGATACTCTTATAAATTATTTTGACTACCTTATAAACTAGTTTCACTAAAATAATTAAGATTATAACTTATGAATTAGCTTATTTTAGTTAAATTGACTTAGAAGTTAGTTGAAGTAACTTATACATGGTTAGAGTGAGTTATTAAACATACTTTAAAATTTTCATATATGTGTGTAATAATTTATTTATTTTTGATAGCAGATGTGTGTAATAATTATTTTTAATAAAAATATTATTATTTCTATTTTATTATTAGTTTGAAATATAAGAATTTAATCATCATGCATTGTCTGTATATATTTTTTTATATTATAATTTGTTATTAATATGATTTTTAAAGTAATTATTATAAACATAAAAAATTATCATCATAGTGATTACAATTTGATGATGGTGTAAAATTTTTATATTATGTATAATATCCTTTTTCTTTTATTATATTATTATTTTGTAAGTGAAAACCTAAAACGTAAAAAACAGGGGGATTTGTGGATGTGATTAGATTAATTTTAAAGAGAAAAATATAAATCATCTTAGGGGTTTGATTTAAAATATAAATCAAATTTGATTTAATTCAAAGTGGTTTGAATTATATATTAATTTTCGACTTTACTCTTATTTTTTTTTATATTTTTTATAAATGTTAGATAAATAAAGTAATATATTTTAATTAACATACTAATAAACAAAATCACATGACAGGTGGACTTTAAAAAAAATAAAAATCACATGACAAGTGTTGGGGAATGGCAATGCAATAAAATTCAATTTAATAAAACGTATATATACAAGGGAGTTAGTAACTGTGTGATGAAGAATATCTGAAACTGAAAGCGAAGAAATAGAGAAGAAAGGAACAGAGTTAGAGAATCGAATGTGAATGGGGAATCAGAAGCAGAAGTGGACGCAGGACGAAGAAGACGCTCTTATCGCCGGCGTTGAAAAGCACGGCCCCGGAAAGTGGAAGAACATTCTCAAGGATCCCCAATTCGCCCCTTTCCTCACTTCCCGTTCCAACATCGACCTCAAGGTAACACCTTTCCCCCCTTTTTCCATTACATTAGGGTTAGGGTTCTTACAAACCCCCCCCCCCCCTCTTCAGGATAAATGGCGCAATTTGAGCGTCAGCAACGGTGCTCAAGGCTCCAAAGAAAAATCTAGGGTTCCCAAGCCAAAAGCCCTCCCTGCTCCTCCTGCTCCTACCGCCACCACCGCCACTCCTCAGAACGCTGCTCCTGCTCCTCAAAACGCACCGTCTGATGCTGCTGCTGCCCTTGACGCTTCTCAGAATGACCAAGATGCCAAAAACCCTCCAAGGTATGCCAGTAATACTGCATATGTATTGTGCCCTTTGTACATTCTCTCCAATTAACAGAAATTTGTTGTTGTATTACCAATTTACAGAATTGCACTGTTCTTCACATTCATTAACCCTCCAAAAATGAAATTGTGATTCTTCGGCACCTTTGCTTTGGCTTATAGGTTGATAGACAGTTTATTTGTTGAATCCTTTTTGCCTTATCTATGATGATGAGGAGGAGGACTATGTTGCGCGTGGTTTGGCATAAGATATGAAAATTCCACATTTTGTTAAGGTTTAACGAAAAATCTTTTGTCCCTATGTATGCCGCTCGTTTTCAATCTCCCGACACCCTGTACTAAAAATTTTACAAATCAAATCAGTATTGGTTACGTCATGACTTATGGCATATTTGTGCATCATAAACGATGATAACCGCTTTAGGATTTTTGTACTTTTCTTCTGGAGAACAACAAAAAAATTTTGGTCTGTATATATGGCGGTTGTTTTCAACCCCCTACACAAAAAGCTTTACAAATCGAATCAGTATTGGTTATGTCACGACGTATCTGTGCATGATAAATATTGATAACTGATTTAGAGTTTTTGGATTTCCTTTTCTTTTGGATAACTGTAGAAGTTCTATCTGAAGGGAAGAATTGAAGAAGTTACAAAGGGACAAAAAGGATATGTTGCTTAAACCAATTGTAAAACATAAAAGTGTATAATGATATTAATGACCAAAAAAATAAAAATAATCCCGACATGTCTACCTAATAAAAGCCTTGGACGAATCCACATGCTGAGCAAAGAGATGCTATAAAACATTCTCATCTAATAACAAGTCAAAGGAGAGAGGTCCTAACTCCAAACTCTGGCATTCCACTGACTGCAGCCAAAAACATCAAATTTCAGATGACTGCTGAAGTTGAAATTTGAATAGAATAAATTACCAATTATTATAAATGTATGTGCAGAGATATGTTATCCACTTATCAACTTTATTTTTTGATACAGTAAAATGTGATGTTGTAGAACTATTCATTTAGTTATTGTTTACTCTTCAGCATTTCTAGTTGACTACCATTAGTTATTTTGTTATAAATTTGATAACGTGACAAGCTATTTGTTCCATTAATTAAGATCATATTATGAGGGGCTGTTGTACTTTTGGTCTTTTATCAGGTATAATGCATTGATTTTTGAAGCTTTATCAGCACTGAAAGATAGTAATGGATCCGACATGAATGCCATTATTAAATTCATGGAGGTGAGATGAAGATCTTTATTACCTTTATGTTTCCATAATATTTTTCAGTGATATATTATAAGGATTTTATGTATCAACACCAAGAATGGAAATGCAGATAACTTTCCATATATAATTCTGTGATCATTGTTAAGCTTTATAGATTTGGGATTGAGTTTCAGCTGTTCATTAGGTTTTCTGATTTACCAGAGCAGTCTTATTTGTGAGTAATAAACAATTTTCTCTCTCTCAAAGGATAAATAGTTCCCGGCTGGTAACAACAGACATGTTTGTAACTTTGTAACTTATCCATTTGCCATCTCCATTTACATTTGGGTATTTAAGATCAATTCTTCAACTCCAAGACCCTCTTAGTGTTTTTTATGATAATGGTTCCATTATGATCTTGTAAAAGTAGTATGTGGAAGCCCTGCATCTTTTTTTATGGGGGTGAGGGGAGTTGGAAGATTAACTTGATTTGGATTGTCTATTGTTCATATTGTTCTTTATATTTAGTATTGTCATTTTTATTTTAGAATTTTAGAACTATAACAACCACTACGTGTAATACTGCAGCAAAAAAATCATCAGGTAAACCAAAATTTTAGAAGGGCATTAAGTACACGGTTGAGGAGGCTTGTTAGTCAAGGGAAACTTGAAAAGGTAATTTAGTCATTCTATATGGTGATTTTACAGATGTATTGTATATTATAGTTGAGGGTGAGCCTTGAGACAATGGTGAGGTTGTTGTCTTATGACCTAAAGGTTGCTGTTTTAAATCCGGGAAACAATCTCTCTGCTAGTGAGAGTAAAACTATGTATGTCTAACCTCGCCACTCCTAAACACAATCAGGTGGGAATCTCATGCATTGGGCTTTCTATTTTATATATATATTTATTCATTCATTTTTATTAATTCAACTTGTAGACATCATGCTCTGTTTTATCATTGAAGCACATTACTCGGTTGACATGGCTTTAATGCATGTGTAATTAGTTATTGAATCATTGTTGTTCTTTTTTTTTTTCTTCAAGAGTAAGCACCCTCCTCTCCCGATTTCAACTTGTAGACATCAATTTTATTCTCTTATTTCTAAGTTGCTGTCCCCTTCGGACCTTTTGTTAGTTCATAAATTATCCTTATTCAAACTTGTAAATATATTGTAGCTCTTTACTACATATCTGTATTCAAGAATCCAATTGGAGTTCCTCAAAAGGAAATTATATATTGTGACATGTTCATAGTAGAAAAAATATGTTCTAATATGGGTGGGGTAAAGATGATTACAACTTTTTGTATTTTTTCATATTGTGGTTGTCATTTATAGACTATTGATGTGTTTATGTATTACCGAACCATTAGTATTTTTCTTCACACACATTTACAAATATTGTGCATTTATGTGTGTTTTTTTTTTTTAATTTACACATTGTGCACATGCACACACACACAAACCCACATGCACACACTTTTGTAAATTGTAATAATCATTTATTGACTATTGAAATGTTTTTGTATTAACGAGCTATTAGTAATGTGAATGTCTATATATATTGCTCATTTATGTTTTTTTACACACATCACTTTGTTTCACTATGTATCTGGGCTTCCATTTTCAGGACTCTTTCTGTTCCTCTACTTCCAATGGGCTATAGGCCCACCTTCCTATAGGGACATGGCACACAAGCTGAAATTTAACATTTAAGTTGAATGATGTTGAAGCTTGTTTTCATTCTAGGATTTCTCTACTCTTTACCATCTACAGGTACCTAATGGTTACAAGGTGAAAAAGGATGCTTCCTCGGGGACAAAATCACCTTCACCAAAACCAAAGGATGTCTGGCCACCACAACCACAATGGCAATCCCCAGCTTCTGTCTTTATGACTAATGACACAATAAAGGAAGCTGCGGATACTGCAGCCTACCGAGTTGCTGATGCTGAAAGTAAATCATATCTGGCTGCAGAAGCAGTAAAGGAGGCAGAAAAAATATCATTGTTGGTTGAACATAGTGATTCAATGTTACAGCTAGCAAAAGATATATACGAACAATGTACTATAGATAAACGATCCTTCCTGCCTCTTATTTGTGAATTTTTCAACCTTTTATTGATTATTGTTAACTACCATTGATCTTGTGGGTCTATTCATGCAGGTTCCCGTGGTGAAATTATCCTCTTGGCTTAAGATGGTCGAACTAAGGTCTATAAATAGATTCGTCCTGATGTTGGTTTCTAAATGTAAAATTTTGTTGATCCAATGAAATACTATTTCAACATCTTTTTTTGTTGTATTTTATCAGATTCCTTTAACATTTTTATTCCTTAAAATTGCATGGAAAGTCATGTTTATAGTAATATCATCGGTCAACCAAATCTGTCCGGATTTCGGATCCAAAGTGTAAGCAATAGAAACTCATTTGTGTTTTTTTGGCGATGTAATATAGATCATTCATGTGTCTTGAGTCTTGACTCTAGTCTAGAACTCGAACCTTCCCATCCAGTTCTTTTAATTAAAAGTGAAATTTTAACGTAACTGAGGGCGATATTAAAGATGAAATATAAATCATCCATATGTTTTTTTATCTAATAGTTTGAGCCATTGAGGTAAGGCTCAATGTTCTTTTGGGCATTAGTGTTTTTCTGTTTTGGTCCATTAAGTTTGTGAAGGTTTCATTTTGGTCTTTTTTAGCAGAAATGTTAAATATGTTCACAGAAAAATGTGACATGTTTGATAATGTTGTTTTGGTCTTATAAGATTTTAAAATGATTTCAATTTTGTTCATTAAGTTTTAAATGATTCTATTTTGATCATTTAAATTTATGAAAAGTTTCATTTTGTTATGTCAATTTCATTCATGCATATTTAATGTTTACTTTTGGTAGCAGATGAATTTCTTTTTTACCTCATAATAATTATGTCTAATAATTATGTCTTTTGTTTCAACAACTTAAACATAAGAGTACTAATTATCCCTAACATGACAACACACACAATGACAAACATCTTTAGCCATCTACTACAAATTAAGGAATTTTGCAGAGTCAATTCTTCTCTGCCTCATAATAATCATGTATTTGAAGCAATAGATCAACATTGTATTAGAAATCAAAAATAGGTTTGGTGTCAAGTGTATCGGTGTAATTTGGCAATTAATTATCCAAATTGGTGGCTTAGCCTGGATTATGAATGTATTGGTCTAGTTTCTTGATATTTTGTAAAATGGTGATTATACCTAAATTTAAGTTATCTCAAGTAAAGTGAAGTATTTTGAAGTAATATGATAGTTTTGGTAGATCATCTGATACCAATAGTAGACATTTATGTGTATATAAAATTGGCAGTACTGATATCAAACTTTTTGTAAGCTTAAATGACCAAAATAGAACCATTTAAAAACTTAAACTTAATGGATCAAAATAAGATTTATAAAACTTCATAGATCAAAACGAAAAAAAAAAATACTAAAACATGAGGGGAATGCTACGACTTTGTTGGCAATCATATAGGTCACATGCTCAAAGATACACCAATACATACATTCAAACTTAATGCTACCACGTTGTTGGCAATCAATATAGGTCACACATTCAAACTTAAAAGACATCATCATTGTCAGCACAAAAAAAAGGGAACACAATCATATACTTTGCAGAAAAAGAATGTTAAAAGACAAACATTCGAACTTAAAAAGACATCGTCGTCAGCACAAAAAAAAATGGTAAACAGGAATTACCAATCCTCAAGTTATACCAGTTTGTGGCATTACTGACATTCCAGAATTGCCTGCGAGGACTATGTAAAACTTGTTTGTTCGAAAGGTAAAACAAAATTTAAGGTCTAAGGGATCACCACATAATTTGCAACCATACAATGTCTAGCAAAATCATTATGAATCCCAATATAGCAAGACAAATTTCCAAAATTTAGACTATAGAAGCACAAGCCCAAGCTCTGATGGCTTCAATGCATGCCTTATTCGGTAGTTGTAAAGATAATAATGAAGTTTCCCATCACCTGGTCCAAACTTCAGTTCCCTCAAGAAGGTCTCATTCTGCATGACATCCAATGCATTGAAAACATCATAATCCTCGTGTTTTGCAACAATGAGAGCATCATTCATCAGCTGAAGCAAAGGAGTGACTGTGGAAACATTATAAAATGAATATGCTGCTTTCAAAATTTTATAATTTTGGTGGCCAAGGATAGAAGAAGGAAGTGTGTAAAAACTACAAAAGTCAGTGACCTCATGAGTTTCAGGACTTGCAACCAGATAGCTATCAATAACGCCATCCCTTGGAAGAAGCCAATGCTCGACATCATTTTCATCAAAATCAGGTGCAACAACAAAATGACTCAAATAATTCCTAATTAGCCTTGTAACTGCAGGAACATCATGAATTTCCATCTTCCTAAACCCTGGGGTGATTGTTGATTCTGGTAGCTTGTAAAGCTTGATGGTTCGACTCATTGTCATTCGGGCACCAAGCCGAGAAAAACCAACATCAATTAGCTTCTTGGGATTCAAAGATCTGTGCCAGTATTGACAAGTTGCTATTGGTGTAGGAAGAACTACTCCAGCAGTGTAGGCTGCCTGCCACATATTTTCCAGATGCACCCTCCTGGTAACCTCTTTGATCATGACAGGAGCAAGCCTCTTTGTTCGAAGCTTCTTATGGACACACAGAAAATTGATCTCTGCCATATGAACAACCTCATCACGAACTCGGATTTTAGCAGGAACACCTGTTATAAAGGCAACCATCTTCTTGGAACTTTTAACACGGACACCAATATGCCAACTCTTGAAATAACCAGGAGGTTGCAGAGCCCAGCGCAGAAATTCCTTTGAGTAGTTAAATCGAAACATGTTCTCATCATCCTCAACATAATTATGAGCAAGAAGGTTGTATACCTCATCACACGTCTCCTCAGAGTTGATGTCACAAGTAACCCATTCGTAGTGGTCAGGAAGGTTGTATGGTTCTTGTTTGACCTCAGATAAGGGGATTGGAAGTTCAATTGGGCCCTCTGGCAAACTGGAGTCCCCTATATCCTTGAACTGCCCAACAGGTTGGGTTTCCCAAAATTTATGTCTTTTTTCCAGTGAGAGAGATTCTTGAACTTTTTGGGCTAGATTCTCTAATGCAAGGTCACTTTCAACAGGTGCATTCCCATCTGGGTTGGGATTTTGTGTTTCTTCAGGTGATCCAGAGGAAGGATTGCTATCAACCATTTGCAATGCTTTCAGAAAAGTAGTCTGAAATAAAAAATAAAGATTTTTCAGTAAACAATTTGTAGAAGAAAGCAAAGTTTTTCTCTTAATCCCCACAAGTTCAGCCATAACTAGATCAACGCCTTGCGGCCACCTATGTCTACTTCTATTCATATCAATGAGAAGAAACCAATAGTATATATTATATGAAACCAAACTTGATCTTTATGATACAACTATAAGCCAAGATTTGTTGCAGGCTATCTCACATTCTTATTTCAAAAGGACTGAACATACAACTCAATTCTTATAGAAACTCTGGTTATTGCTGCAGTGTTCTTTAAAATGCAAGATACATTTTGAAACTGAATGTTTAGGTTAAACAAGCTGCCAAACTATGAAATGCATATTGGATGGAATAAGAGTTGCACTAATTGATAATTATAGGTATTGATTTCCATATAACCAGTTAATTACTTCTGCAAATATTAAACAGCATGGGTTTTTATTAATTTACTTTGCACAGCCTCTATACAAGGTTCTTTGAAGCAATGCTTACATGTTTTAGAGTGACCTATTCTAGTTGGAGAACTGCTACTTCACTGGAACCAGTACAGAATTAGCTTTGGCCTTTGGTATTCGGAGGATAACATAGCCAACTTGAAATTCAGCAAGTGAAATCTAGTACAGACCACAAATAGAACTGTGTATGATAACAGAATGCAAAAAAAGAGAGAGTAAAATCTCCACTAATCATGTTATTAAACAGAATTAATATTTCCAACATTCAACACTAGACAACAAGATCCCTTATTCCAAAGAAAACTGGGTTTGGGATTTTGAGTTTCTTCAGGTGATCTAGAGGAAAGATTGCTATCAACCATCTGAAATTTTTTTAGAAGGGTAGTCTGAAATACAAGATGGAAATAAATTTGATAGAAAAAAGAAGATTTTTCCTTAGCCAATGGGTGGCTGCAAAAATTTTAGAAGTGATATTCATCTATATTTCCTCCGGGGGAAAAACACCTAGCCAAAATTAATCTAACTAAACCATATTTAATCTGTTGAATTTCGAAACAAGTTCATTCCATTTGTAATTCTTAGAATTTGGGTTTGTGCGTAATTCAACCAACCCTAAAAGTTAACTTATAGGGTGAGAATTGTCCCTTTCCCTTACTTATTTTAGCTATATCATTAGTCAAAATGGGATCTCCAACACTATTATTCAATAAGGCAACCTTGTATCCACTCCTTTGGGGGCAAGAAACAAAAAAGCATGTTAAGGAAACATAACCAAACAATGATGAAGTTTCGTTATCTACGTGTATCTGATATCTAAGCAAGTTTCAAGAAGAGAAAGGGAGTGAAAACGAGAGAAGCCACAGATCCAACCGTAATAATTATGCGCATCTGGTATATAAGGAACTTTGAATGAGTTTTGAAATTGAAAGAAATAGGGTTTCATGCTTAAGAGTGATTTTACTTACCGGAGACTCTGAGAGCGAGAGAGTGAAGAAGAAGATGAACCAACGGAATGGAATCAGTGAAACTGCGGGCGATCCGATGTTCTCTCTCACAATTCACAAAGGGCTTCTGTACGTTGGGCCATTGCCATAACTGTCCAACCGGCCCGGCCCGGCCCGGCCCATTGTCAACATGACGATAACTTACGAAATAAGAATTGTTTAAAAACCTTTGGGTAGTAACAAACAGGATGCTATTTTTTTTTGACAGAAAATAATTTTATTTCATTTCATCAAGGATGATAGAATGGATATAAGTAGGAATATAACTATAATTATAGATGTCCACATCTGATCTTGCTATCCTAACAAGGGTGAGTCATGAGATTTGTTTGTCTTGGAACTAAATTCATCCGAGTTTCTAAAATTTGAAAAGAAATGTTTGTAACTAGATTTCAAATATCACATTTTGAAGTTGTAATTGTTGGATCCATAACTAACATTGTTGAAGACCGAATGCTTCAGCTTTCTCAGGGAAAGGAATAGCATGAAGCAAAATAGATCGAGTTGCAACAAACGATCCATTTTCATCTCTGATGTACATCCCGACGCCAAACAGATAGTTTTCTTTAAAAATAGCGGCATCGAAATTGCATTTCATGAACCCAGCTTCCGGAGGTGTCCAAATATGCGAGGATGGTGTTGTTGCTGTGCTTCTAATCATGGGTCTTTGTCTTAGATTGAGTCATTATGTTTAGTACTTGAAAGCCAAACTCATTGTGGTGACTGGATCAATATCCTTGTTTTCGAAAATCTTCTCATTTCTGATTTTCCATATAGACCATAGCGTGATAGCAACATGGTTCATGCTAAGAGGAAAGTGTTGGAATAGTTCAAAGGTGAGCTCCTTGAAACCTTCTGCAGAATCTAATTTGGACTCAATTAAGTGTTATAATTTTGCTTTCCTCGAATACTCCTTGGCTTTGTCACAGGCATAGAATAGGTGCCACTCATTTTCGAAATGGTTAGAGCAATAACAACAATCATTTGGACAGATGATACATCTCGTGATAAGCTTGTTTTAGTTGGGAGGCATCCTCTAAGAGTATTTTAGTGTCAAATTTTGAGTTCAAATCTGATTTTTACTGTATCTTCTACTAAAGAAGATAAACAAATCTTCAATATGGTGAATAAGTTGTTGTAGGAAAACCTTAAGATCTACATAATATTAAAAAAAGAATCATTTTTTATCTCCATTTTTCTAAGATTTCAAAATAAGATTTATTACTAAAAGAAAATGTGAGAGATCTTTATTCCTACATGACACTATGTAATCCCCAAAAAATAATCTAAAATCTCAATTTAAAATATAGTATTAAAGATACTCTAACTGTCCTCCTAAGAAAAATGCTAAATTTTTGGAGGGACTTTGAACTTCCAAATTGCCATCCAATTTCCTTCAACTTTAGGTGAGAGACATCCAAGATTTCTTCCATTATACTGTGGTAAGCAGAGCGCACATTGTATGTGCCATTATGAGTAAATTTCCAGGTCTTTTTTTTATCACTGTCCAGCTGATTCAACAATGGTGTTTCTTTAATAGCCACGACATCACATTGTATGAAAATAGGATGTTACTTGATATATTACAAAACAACATGATATGATGTAAAATAGGAGTAAACATAAACGGTGCTTCACAATATTATGAGTATGACTTATATTCATTTGAATTGACAATAACTAGAAGAAAAAAATTAATTTAAAGCTTATAGCTAGTTTGTAATGAATTAAATTAACTCATATCTATCTTAAAAAAATCACTCATCCGGATTAAATATAAGATTGATTATTTGTGGGATAGTTTATATAGCAGCTACGTCTGAAAAAATGTTATTGATTTTGACAAAAATGAAGGTCATGATAGAAGAAATTAAATTTAATATCTATTTTATTATAAAGTAACTCTTAAGATTTAACATAAAAAATAGTATGTCAAATTATAATTAATCAAACAATCAAGAAGCATATGGATATCTGATTTTCCCGTCTCCATCACCCCTCTCATCCCTAATTTCTATTGGGGATAAATTTTGTCCTCATATATATGTCTCATTCTTATCTTTATCCATTCTTATCCTTATCCATTAAAAATGACTACTAATTCATAAAAAATGTAGTTGTACACAATATTTTTGTCTAAATTTAATTTAAAACTAATTAAAGATGTCATTAAAATGAATAAGCAGTAAAAATACAATGATTTATAACAAATTTAGCCCATTATAATAATATATTTTTTTCTCACCATCCCTATAGTGTATGAGACAAATGTATGCATTTCGATTAGGGTCATATTCTATGGTTACGATTCTACCATATATGTTTTTTTCATTCCGTCGAAAATCAATTTTACGGTATAGACGCTTATGACCTCCCCCCCTATGCCTGCGGTAATGATTCCTTTGGCATTACGGCCTTTACCACAACGATGCTATCCATAGATCAAATGATTTCGTGAAAGAAATAAATAAGAAAAATATAATAAATATAACCTTTAAGGTCAAGATAGATATTCTCCATCATATACCCATCATGGTCCGTCTTCATTTTTAAAAGTCAAGTAATGCTCATACTTATACATGATCAAAGTAGATATTCTCAATCAAAACTAAAAAATTGACATGGAAGAAAATAAAATCAATTTGAAACACAAAATATATTTATATTTTTAGAATACACTCTTACATATAATCTTTTAGTAGTTGAATTTCTTTAATTTTCTTCATTGAAAATTAAAATCTTTAAATTTGATTTGTTTTTCACACATGAAATTATACCATATAATTAACTCACTTTTTGTCTTTATTTTTAATATATTGAAAAAAATTAAAATGATAAAAAATAAAATAACTTGGTCAAGAAATAATTTTTGTTTGTCAGCGAACCAAGACATAATTTTATCTTTGTTTTTGAAAGCAAAGCACAAGTTATTATTGATTTGAGTTTAGCACAAGATGTGCACATCACTTGATTAAAAAAGAATAACCCATGTGTTGTGTCTAAGCTCCCCCAATATGCTGAAGGAAAAACACTTCCCTATACAAATATCAACTACCATATTCGAGACTTACAACGAAATAAATAAAAAATAGCCATTGTCATATAGATGTATGGTTTGTTACTGCATCGGTCTCTCATGCTTGTTGACTCTTCGGCTAATCATCAAAATAATACCAAAATATTTCCAACCAATATGAGTTTAGTAACATGAAGTTCCACTTGTCTTGCTACAACTAGAAAACTTACACAGTAGCATCCAATAGATTTTGTATATGATATTAAGCAACCAAGAAATAATGACTCAATGCCTCTAACAGAATCAAAGATTTTAAATATATCAATCACTGAGTCAAATATATTACTCACAAAATGAACTCCAATTGATTTTTTTTTTCCAGTGAATAGTTGATATATTTAATCACCAGGTAATGTATATTCAACCCAATGTTTTCACTTTTGTTTCTTAGATACTGCATTTAAAAGTATATACTTTCAAAGTGTCAATTCGATATAATGCAGACAAATTGCATTTAAATAAACAAAATACATAAAATGATCAAGTGTAAAGACAATTCAAATTATGATTGAAAGTACATAAAATATGTCGTTCGAATTTTCTTAAAGCACATATGACCTAGTACATATGTGTGGCAGTTCAAGTAAAATTCTTTATTCTCTAACTTGTTTTTTTTTTTTTTGTAATCAATACATAGAACCAAAAGAATACATTCACTACAAAGGGTATTCTTAACAATATCTTAAAAGAAGATTTCATACATTCAGAGGAAACAAATGAAAGTTGTCTTATTAGACAATTGTTTTTTTTAACTGTCTATACAATTAATGCTACATCAGTCATCCTAACACAAATTGCTTTAACTGGGAAAAATGAGTTTAAAAACAAAGGAAAAAACAAATGGTAAAACTCCTTGAGTTGTTCCAATAATTTAGATATATAATGCATCTCACTTTAATAAGCTCCTTTTAAACTTCTTGGTATAAACGTGTATGTAGTAGTATAATTTCAAGCTTGCAAAAACTCACTCCAATTTAAAAACATGATACATATACAATATGCTATATATCATATGCAAGTCCACAGATTAACATACCCCTATAAGTACAACATAGAGCTATAAATAGCAGATGTAAATCTAGAATGCAACTAGACTTGCAACTTGACTAAGATTTAAAATGAACACAATTTAACTTGTCTCTTGGACTCCCAATGTCTCAGCTAGATAACTTGTGTTGACCAAATCTAATCAAGAACCTGTTGCTTAAGCGAGTTTGCAAATTGCAACTCAACATTTTTCCACAATCGGTTGGTCTTTCCTCCCAGTAAGCTTAAAGCCCCAAGGTGAGCACTTCTGTGACCTTAGCTTTCATGATATGGTTGTCTTCTTCTCTTCTCAATTTTGAATGAAGAGTATTTGCCTTTGAGACTGTACTAACATGGATGTTAAGTGTTCATCAAATTCTCTCTTAACACCATATTGAAAATTTTCCTTTCAACATTACATTTTTCTTTTCTTTTTGAAATAGACAGAAAATAAGCTGTTAGGGAAGGGAAATGCATAAAATGTTTACTTCTTGTACAGGGAAATAGCGATGGCCCTTCAAAATGGGCCCCTATATTGTTGATTATACCAAGACTTACCATGGCATAAGTCGTATGAAACAGGGTTCTTTCTCCCAGAGTAAAATCCTGGGTTAATAGTTATAGTCAGCTTTTGTCAAATGACAATGATTTGTGCATAGAGTGTGGGCATTTTCATGGACCCTAAAACAGGTGTGGATATTTCCATGGCAGAGATACAAATATACAAGGGAGGGAGAGTGAACAAATCAAAAATTATTATGCAGACGTAAAAAATGAACAAATCAAAAATTATTATGCAATGCAGGAAATGTTAAAAAGCCATGACAACGGAGTTAGCATTATGAAAGCCAAATATTTTCCTCCTCAAACATTTGAGACTGAAGGTTTAAACTACTCATGTGGTCCATCAGACTATTCATTATCAAAAACATGTCTGTCATTCTGCTGTTTGACTTATCTTGTGCTTCAAATCTATGGACTTTGCTTTTTACTTCAACCCAACTACAACCAGGATTTGGTTTTAGACCTTTGTCTTTCATTAATTTTCGCACTCTTGCTACCTTATTCCACCAACCAACTCTTGCATATAGATTTGCTAGCTGTTGAAGTGTTGCTGAGCATCCCGGTTCCATCAATAACCTATTCTCAGCTGCCTCGATGCCAATTGGAACACTTCCATATAGCCTAGAGGAAGAAAGCAGTGAACCCCATATTACAGCATTGGGAAAAATAGGCATATTTTGGATGAAATCACGAGCCTCCAGAAGTAAACCAGCCCGACCAAGAAGATCTACAATGCAAGAATAATGATCTAGCTCAGGCTGCACACCATGCTCAACCATGGAATTAAAGTAAACTTGACCTTCTTTGACAAGACCTCCATGTCGACACGAGGATAAAACACCAAGGTAAGTAACAGCATCAGGATTAACACGTTGCTTTATCATCTCTTCAAAGAGATTAATTGCCTCTTGTGCAAGCCCATGCTGTGCATAGCCACTGATCATGGTGTTCCACGTGACAACATCCCTGCTCACCATATTTTCAAATATGTACAAGGCATCATCAATTGCCCCACATTTGGAATACATGGAAATGAGAGCATTATCAATGTGGAGGTAAGAATGAAAGCCCATTCGAATTATTTGACAATGAGCACATCTCCCATGTCCCAGTGCTCCACTGCCCATACAAGCACTCAGAAGACTGGTGTACGTGAAATAATTTGGTCTCAAATCTGAACCCCTCATTTGTTGGAAGAGCTCCAAGCACATGTCAACATGCCATTCTTGTGCAAACCCAGCAATAATTGCTGTCCACGAAACTACGTTTCTGACAGGCATTTTTTCAAACACACGGCATGCATCACCCAACAAGGCACACCTGCTGTACAAACTTATCAAAGAACTTCCAACATAAACACTGGCAACAAACCCAGTTGTTATTGCTAGGCAGTGATACTGAATTCCTCCCCAAAGGTCACGCTTGGAACCACATGAACTCACAGCTTGTGACAAGAAGAACACATCAACTCCGAACCCTTGTTCCATATGTAGAACAGAGGACTCAATAGTTATTTCAGTTGTAGTCCCATTAGTAGCTGAATTGTGACCAAGAGGAATTGTTACATTGTTTTCCAACATGTCATCAATAAGCCTAAGATGACTTTGATGACTCTCAACAGTAGTACCACATTTTTTGGAGGATACAAGGTGAAGGACCCTCTGTGCAATAGCTAAGCCTTTGCTTGATCTCGTGGTTGACGATCTGTGGGAAGAGAAAAAAAGCCTAAAAATTTGATTTTTAAGACAAAATGTTGGCTTTCTAGTGAGGAATGCATTCATTGCTTGATTCCTGCTGGTCGAGAAGAACATGACAGTATGGGACCAAACCTAAAATTCAGAAAATACAAAACAGTATCAAGCAACCTCTTTAAGTTTACTTCTGTTTTACTGATTCCCATACCTACAGTGTTCAGTAATTATACAAATTATCCATAAATCAAACATCATTAGGCAAAGAAACAGAGGTAATTAAGTAAAGCTTATCTGGTCAAGCTACCCAAATTATAAACAAAAATCAAACACCCTAAATATCAATGAAACTATTTCAACAAGTTTAATTTGACATCTATAAATTCTAAAAAATAAAACAAGTTCCAATGATAAACATAATGAAATGAAATGAGTACCTTCTGATTCGTGCCTGAAGCAATAAAATTAGTAATGCTCTAACAGAAGGAACTAGAACCAATAACCACCAGAACGGCAGCGGCCGGGTGGCTAGCGCAACAACCAGCGACAGGGGTGATTCCTCATGCGATGGTGGCGGGAGGACGACCGAGCTTCAACGGATGTCAGAGGTTTGCGGGCAGTGAGTAGGGACTCATAATGTGGTTTCTCTATTTCAGACTTTGAATTTGAGATCTCGTGATTGCGTGCCTGTGCCTCAATTCCTTTTTTTTTTTTTTTTGTATCTTTTTTGACATCGATTTCAATACAATCAATGAAAAATAAGATTGTTTTTTTTTTTAGAAATATAAATTTTTATATTAATTTCAAATACAATCAACAAAGAAAGATAATTTTAAGTTGGTTATTAATACAATGGATGCAAAAGGTTTATTTATCACCTACTATGTCAAACCTAACTAGCAACTGTAGAATTGTATGAACTGTTATTTGAATAATAATTTTAGCACAAATTATTATCACTTAGGCACTACTATAGTGAGATACCTTGAAGGTTCAACACCCAGAGTGCTGGCTGCTAATAGGTAGATAGTCTGTCAGGAAGAGCAAAATCAAGAGAATGTTGTTAAGGAATACACAAACACATCACTGTTTCAATAATAAGTTAATAACACAACTTATAATGATGTGCAAAGGTAAACAGTTCATTATAAGGTGAAAGAATGATCATTAATTCATATAGAGCATATTTAAATAAATTAAAAAAAAAAATTCAAGTGATTTGCTAAAAGAGCAAAATGAGGATGGATCAAAGTGCCACCTGGTCAACCCAAACAGTCACACCAGTGTACCAGAAAGGATTACAAAGAAATTAAATCTTATTAAGAGAGGCATAACAAAAATACTATTCAGTCTAAATATGAATGAATCTCAATTTTCTATTAAGTTGAAATCCTGAACCTGTCAAAGACAAAGGAATTGAAGGAAATAAAAAGTGCAGTTAAATTTTACATAGCTTTAGCTTAGCATGGCAGATGAAGAGAAGAGAAGATTGAACCTTGTGAATCAAGCTCAGCCAGTGCAGAAGAAGAGCATAAGCTAGTTGATAGCAAAAGAACAGATGCCAAATGTTCCAAAGGCCGAAGTTTCTAAAAATAGATTCTAGTTTAGATTTGTTACTTTATTAAATTATTGTTCTTGCAGTGATATAATAGTAGCAATATAGGCAAAATTAAAACCAAATAACTTACATGGAAAAGAATAAATTGAAAAAAGAAAGCCTACTGCATTAATGAGACCTCCATTATAAGACAGGCACACTTACTAAGAAGAACACAGGACATGACATAGACCTAGCAGAGCTAGGCTTTGAACTTCACGCTTGGTAGTTTAGAGTCTGGTTTTAATATAAAGATTAATTAAGTAATCATGTCTTAAACTCTAATAAACTAGTAGCCTTAAGAGGAGGAAATTTTTTATCACCAGACTACTGCAAAGTGCTAACCCAATAACTTAAATCCTTATATTGTCTTACCGAGCTAAATTATATGTTTTGAGGATTCAGGTTCATTATTTTGTGGTTTTATACATAAAATATGAAGTAATTAGTATAAGATGGGAGAAAAATGGGAGAAAGGAGACAGCAAAGAGTGGTCAGCTCAAAATACAAAACCAACAAAAGAATTCAAATCTGTGATGTCATTAAATCAGTATCAGCATTGCAGAGAGTATGCCATTGCCAAATTCCCAGCAACAGCTTGCAAAATATTTGAAGCATATTGAATCTGTCAAACATGGAAGAACCTACTACCATCTATATCATTCCCAAACAATCATGCAATTTTCTTGCTAGAGTTCTTGACTAAGGGGAAACAATTTAGGAAATGACAACAGTATGCTGAAACAAGCAAATAAATAATATGCAATGTGGTCATGAAGAGGAAATTCATCTAATGTCTGGATACCACTTCCATCATAAATCTCATCCTCATCTATGCGCTAAATACTTGAATATTCACTCTAACTACCCGTAAAATCAACAATCCCATAATAACCAGCCACAATGTAACTCATTCAGCTGAGACCAGAGAGCTAAAATCAACTTCTGTCTTCAGTACTACTAGCCGTAACCGAAATGATCCAAACTTCTATGAAGGGCATTGAAACCACACTTGGTTGACACTTGACAATCAACAATAATAATTAGATAATAAACCCACACTTGGGGGTAAAAAAGGTTAGCTAATAAGTAACAATGTTACTTCACACTCAGACCTTCAAGTAAACAAAAAGCGATACCCCGACTAATCCCACAACAGCAGTTACCAAGAGATGAAATTAATGATAGCAGACGTAGCTCAAGGCATAAGAAGACATAAGCCACAAATCAAGATCAACAGTTTTGACCAGAAAGAAAATGCTGTTGTTCCTGTACACACCTGTTCTGTTCAAGTTGACACCAAATGAACCCGTGGAGCGCCGGAGCGGGGACCGGGGACGGAGACGCTGAGACTGCGGGTGCAGCGGTGCGGTCGTGCCTCTCACTGTCTCTCTGCGGTGCGGGAGCGGGAGCACTTGTTTTCAGTTTTCAGACTCTCTCTGCAATCTCAATCTGCCTCTCACTCTCATTTTCTCATTGGCCGGTGGGCTGGCCCGGCTTTGATCCGTGTTTTTGTGGGCCGATTTGACCCGACCCGTTTAATTAAGTGGAGGCATTAACTTCTTACACTAGCCAAATTTCTTATACACCCAATAATTTCAAAAAATGTCAATACTACCCTTGTTGCTTTTTAACATACACCCAACAGCTTTTCTCTTCCATTTTCTTCCATGCGCTTGCTCTGTTGTGCTTCTTGGTTGCGTCTTCGTTGTTGCTTGTTGGCTGCGTGTTGGTGCCTCTTGTGTTGTTGGTTTGGTTCGGGAGGTCGTGATTAGCATTGGTGGAGCTTGCATTGACCGCTGTCGTCGTCGGAGGTAAGTTCTGCAACTTGATCACTGTAGCAGAAACCATACGGATTGGCAATCCGTAAGGTCCATACGGATTGTCAATCCGTATAAGTGTTTTTCCTTTTTTTTTTGTTATTTGTTTTCAATATTTGAAAAGTTTTAATAATTAATGTATTTTTCCTTTTAGAGGGATTTATTGATTTTGAATTAAAATAACTGTAAATTTTGTGTAGTTAGTTTTAGGGTTTTATTTAAAATAGTTTGTGAATGACTGGACATTTTTGATAAAAATAATATGACTGGACACTTTTAGGGTTTTATTTAAAATAGTTTTAGGCTAAAAATAATATTTTTGATAAGATATTTTGGTGAATATGATTATTAGGCATATACTTTTTTAATGATGGTTATTTTTTAATTTGTTTGTTAAGATGGATAACGATAATTTGATGTATGATAATATCATGTCTGAAGAAATGAATATGAGTGAAGACAACGGAGGCGAACCATTTGACAATGGCAATGACAACTGTTCAATTGATTGTTCCGATGCTTTCAAAACTTCAAAGGTATTTATATGATGTGATGTTTCGTAAAAGCTAGCAAATGAAATATTTAACCACTGTTAAATAAAATGATGCTATCAATTTTTGTAGGTGTTTAAGTCTCGTGAGGAGCTATTGGAATGGGCTCGTAGCGTTGCATATGAGATTGGATTTGTAGTTGTGATTATGAGGTCTGACACAGCAACGGGCAAGAGGGGAAGAACCTCATTTCTTTTGATAGGTTGTGAAAGGAGTGGAAAGTATAGAGCATTCACCAAAGATTTAGTACGGATGACCACTAGCACCAGAAAGTGTGGTTGTCCGTTTAAGTTGCGAGGGAAACCTGTCGTAGGAGGTGAGGGCTGGATGGTGAAGTTAGTATGTGGGTTACATAACCATCGTTTGGCTAAGTCAATGACGAGACATCCATATGCTGGTCGTTTAACTGAGGAAGAGAAGGTAATTGTTGCTGAAATGACAAAGTCAATGGTTAAACCAAAGAATATTATGCTGACTTTAAAAGATCGCAATCCCGAAAGTTATACAACAATGAAACAAGTGTACAATGCAAGATATGCATACCGGACTTCTGTAAGAGGCAACAATACTGAAATGCAACAGTTAATGAAGCTTCTTGAGCGCGATGCATATATCCATTGGCATAGACTAAAGGATGAAGATGTTGTACGAGACATATTATGGGCACATCCTGATTCAGTGAAATTGATAAATTCATGTAATTTGGTATTCCTCATTGACAGCACATACAAGACGAACATGTATAGACTCCCTTTGCTTGACATTGTTGGTGTCACACCTACGGGGATGACATTTTCAGCTACTTTTGCGTATTTGGAGGGTGAACGTATTAACAATCTTGTCTAGGCTGTTGAACGATTTAGAGGGCTTTTTTTGAAGAGTGATGTTTTCCTAAAGTTATTGTCACTGACAGAGATGCAGCACTTATGAATGTCATCCAACAGGTTTTCCCTGAGACAACGAACTTGTTGTGTCGGTTCCACATTGACAAGAATGTAAAGGCTAAATGTAAAACGCTTGTGGGACAAAACAATGCATTGGACTATGTCATGGAAGCGTGGGGAACTCTTCTAGATTGTGATTCTGAAAATGATTGGGATCAGTGTCTGATCAGGTTTGAATGTGTTTGTGCACCGTGGCCAATATTTGTCAAATATGTGAAAGACACGTGGTTGATTCCCCACAAAGAAAGATTTGTCACAGCATGGACTAATAAAGTCATGCATTTTGGCAACACCACTACAAACAGGTAAATCCTTCACACCAAAGTATCCCTGCAGTATCATTTCACTGCATCTTTTGTTTTCCTAACTGGTGTTATTTGAACCTTTAACTACAGGGTTGAGTCTGCTCATTGGACCTTAAAGAGACTACTGCAAGATAGCCTTGGAGATCTATGTAATGTATGGGATGCGATGAACAACATGATCACATTGCAACACAGTGAGATTAAAGCTTCTTTTGAGACAAGCACACATGTTGTTGGTCATATGTTTAAAAGTACCTTGTGTAAAAGACTCGTAGGCATGGTTTCCAGGTATGCCTTAAATGAAATTCCTGCGGAGTTTGAGCGAGTTAAGCATGTAGGTGTTGATAGTTCTCGTTGTGGCTGTGTGTTCCGAAGCACGCATGGGTTGCCTTGTGCATGTGAGTTGGGAAAGTATAATCTTGGCAGCATACCACTGGGTGCGGTGCACATGTTTTGGCGGAGGTTGCACTTCTCCGACCAAGGTGTTGATGAGTGCGAAGTCACCATAATAGAAGAGATGGAAGCAATATCGAAGCGATTTGAAATCCTTGACATGTGTGGCAAAGTTACTCTGAAGACTAAATTGAAAGAAATTGCATATCCTGATAAAACATCCATGTGCCCTCCTGCTGAAAAGATGAAGACAAAAGGGGCTCAGAAGAGAAACCTGACCAAACACCAAAAATCAACCAAGCGGGATCCATCGTATTTTGAGTACGTCGACGCGTTACATTCTCAGCATGATAGTTGCTCGACTGTACCAAAGTCTGCTTCAACATCTTCAAGTCCTTTACCAACGGGTAATATTCCAATGCTAGATTAATTCCTTCCATGCATGAGAAATTACATTGTTGGTGTATGTGATGTTAAAGCCGATGGTAACTGTGGATATCGGGTTATTGCGGGTTTACTGGGTTTTGGTGAAGATGCCTGGGTTGTGGTCCGCAACCATTTGCTTAAGGAACTTACCGAATGGTCTGAAGAGTATGTTGTTTTGTTTGGTGGATTACAGAGATATGAGGAGTTGAAGAGGTCACTACTTGTAGGCGGATTCTCAATGGTAAAGCTTTCAGTTTGTCTTTTCATAAAAATTGTCATACTGTTGTCAACCATTACACTTATACTTTGTGTTTTGCAGGTAACACAGGATAAATGGATGGATATTGCTGACATGGGTTAGGTCATTGCTTCACGTTATAACCTCGTTCTCGTTTCTGTTTCTAAGTAACAAATTATGACGTTTTTCCCGCTTAGAACCCGACCGCCTAGAGATGCTGCTGTACATCGCGTCATTTGCATTGGTCATGTATATGGAAATCATTTTGTTCAGGTATTTTGAAAACAATTTAATTCGGTTGAAATGATGTTAAGCAAGAACGTATTAACAAGTTATATTTTGTTCAGGTCACTTTGCAAAACGGATGTCCTATGCCACCAACCGCTTTATTATGGTCAAGACATTGTCATTCTCAAGCACAACAGTGGCCAACAAGCTATATTAGTTGCATGTAAAGATATAAAACTTTGACAACATTACCAACAGATTATGTTGATCTAGGAAGTCATTAGTATCTTGGTTGACATTACTTTGTTTTGTATTTGGAACCAAATTTTGAAACAACCATGTAATGTGAATGCGTAAATTAATGCAATCAAATGTCAAAATTATGTTATACAATTTAAATGTTTAAAATGTCAAACTGTATCATCCTAATGTCCACGTGGATGACTACTGGCTCCCCGTCTAGAACGAACGTAAACTAATCTATCATCTGTGACACCTCGCGCTAATCGGATACACTGGTCAGTAATATCAAACGCTTCAGTGCCAGCGGTGACCATCCCAGCATCTATCATGCGTTGCAACTTTCCCGCAATCGATTCACACACAGCCTACATAGAAGAATGTGTATGTTTAAATATAAGGTTAAATGGATAATGTGTTTGTCAAACGTGTATGAAAATGAACTTTACCACTGCATGGCGAGGCATCAGGTCAGGAACATCATCAACAGGCACTGTATCTGGAGCTGGTGCTGGTATGGATACTGATGGATGCACGACATGAGAACGACGACCATCTTCACCTGCCTGAGGAGGGCTCATGAATGGATGAGAAATGGTAAAGAACCACTCCATGTAACCAGTATGACACTGCCCTAGGGCCCTGTCTGTGTCTACAGCGATAACCAAATGCTCCGAATAGTGACTCCACCTATCGTCCACCTCCTCTATCGATGGGGGGTAGGGGCAGCTATCAAAGTCCGGTATGCCCTGCACGAACCCAAACTGTCTCAGCACCCTCTCCGGCTGGTAACGGACAATGTAGGGCCCCAATCTGATATGCCCTGAAAAAAGGGAAATGTCCTCCAACTCACAGGAAGGACGATGGTCGTCATATGGCGTCCACGCAACACCGTTAGTCGTCAACCTATCTAGTCACCGCCGATAGGTTGCGACAGGTAATGCCTTCCCTGGGTTCCATCGGCATGCCCAGGGGTGCCTCTCGATGTAGTCCTCGTCCCTAATCGTGCTAGCAAGCCCCGAAAAATGCTCATACACCCAACACTGCATCAACCAAATCACATTGCAACATCAGACTAAATAAAGTTCGAAGGAAACATTAAACAACACACACAAGTTAGCTAAATTGATAAAATACCTGCAACAGAGTAATGTAACCAGCAATATGCTTTCCGTGGTGCTGGCACGGGTAGTTAAGGTTCTCGTACATGTGCTCCAGTGCAGCCGCGCCCCAACTGAATCCACTAGCCTCATGGAGATCACGAAACGCCTCCAAGAATACCACACCGATATGAGTGACACTCTTGTTGGCGAATATTGTGCAACCAACCAAGTGGAGCAAGTATGCTCTGGCTGCGACTGTCCACTCCATCTCCTGACACTTACGAGCATACAATTCTCGTAACCATGAAAGACAAACATATGCACCATGGCATTGTTTCGTTTCAGCTTCTGCCTCTGTCTCTGTCACCTGAAGCAACTCCACAATCAACTCAACTGCCTCCTCTACATCCAATACATCGTAAGTCAGGAATGCACCGATGACTGGTAGATGAAGCAATGATGACACGTCGTCCAGGGTGATCGTCATCTCTCCAACTGGCAAATGGAAACTACTAGTTTCCTTATGCCATCTCTCGACAAAAGCTGATATCAGACCTCGATCACCGGTCTCCAAAGAACAACTGATCAGTGGGCTTAACCCCGTCCCGGCGACCATCTCTTCAATCTCAGGCGCAGACACACCAAATTTGTGCACCTTCCTTCCATGTGAGGCCAACTTCAACTCAGGCCGTTCCTGCACGCACATGTTATATATAAGCCACAAAGGGATTCGCAACTACTTATAAAACTCAAATGGAAGTATGTTTGAATTCAATCGTACCTCTCCAGTCCAAACCTTGACCGCGACATGATCACCGTAAAGAGACAACACTTATGTGTCATGCGGCCCACCAGGAAATTCGTCAACCGCAGCATCCATGTTTCCCTCCACATCAGGTTCAACTCTTCCCGCATCAGGGGAACCAACGTCACCAACCTCCATAATATCCTCAGCCTCATCAGGCCCAACATCAATACGGATTCCGCGTTGCCTTCTTGCGGATGCTGTCGGCCTCCTCTGTGCAAGGGGTTCTTCTTGAGTGGCTTTTCTTCCTTCCCTAGCCACAGGACGGCGTAATCCTCTCATTTTAACCATGATCTGAAATTCCAACCAAATTGTTACATTACAATGTCATATCAATTCATATTTAGGATGAATAAATTACATAACAACTTGCAATCATACACATGTGGATCAATATCAAAAACAGTTCCATAACATTTGGCAATATGTTATTCAAATTACTGTTAACCATAACCTAACATTGTTAGAAAGTGTTAAATAACAACTTCAAACCAAAGCCATCCTGATCAAATACCTTACGGGTTCCATACCATATGACAACTTTCAAATTAATATTGCATTGCACATCACTTCATTCATTAACCTTTACTCTTAATCATATCCTGAGAAGGCCTACCAAATCTTAAATAACAATTTCAAATCATTGCCATGTACAACAACATCACTAAGCCTACCATAACATTTGACAATATCATTTTAAATTACAGTTGAATTCAACTCTACTTCATTCATTCATAAACTTTGAAAATTACCCTTTTACTTGCGTTGAATCAATCACTTAAACCATTACAACTTTATGATTGACAATTAAACTTTACTTATTGGCATCCTAAATATGAAACAAAACTACTGGATTCACTGGCAAAAAAATCACAGGATTCATCCAATTTTTAAAAATCAGAATATACCATACGGATTTCTAATTTGCTTCTTACGGATTGTCAATCCGTAGCCATCAACGCCCATTCATATTTCAAATTAACGTAACGGAAATGGAAACGAATAAAATTCAAGCCAGAACTCAAGGATTCGACAATGGTGGCAGTAGAGAAAACGAATGTCCTTAGCTTCCTTCTTCCTTGATCAATATCAATGGCGGATGCATCTGCAGAGAAGGCGAATGGCACGGCTGGGCAGAGGGCACGGAGAAGAAGAACAGTGTTGTGCTGAGTGTATTAGAAATGCTTCAAATTGATGTATAAGTCACCATTTTAATGAGGGGTAATTTTGGAATTCTACTATTGAGTGCTGGGTGTATAAGAAATATTGCTGGTGTAGGAAGTTAAAGTCTTAAGTGGATTGTCACTGTCAACCCAGCCCCCTTTTTTTAGTGGGCTAAAGTGGGCTATTTTGCCATCCCGGAATGTAACACTCCCTCTTCCTCTCTATTCGCCTCCCTTTAACTCCACGGTGCAGATCCGAGGAGTTACCCCTTAGCTTTTTCTCTTTCCTTATTCTACTTCAAACTTCCACCAGGTATCTCGCGTTTTTTCCTTTTCAAATTCGTAAATCACTGATTATATTTCTCTTCTATGAATCCGGGCTTGATCTAAATTCTTTTCCATATCAAATCGACCCAGAAGTTTTTGATTCGTTATTCGGTGGTATGTTGAATTTCCCGGTTAAAAGATCGTATTTTTAGATTTAATGGATTGTTGGGTATTGCTTATTTGATACATTGATTTGCTTTGGATACAGTGATATGTTGTGCTCAACATAAGCTTAAGTTTTCAATGATCACTTTGTTTTTGTGCTTTAGTTTCACTTTGATTTTGGCACTGTTTAACTAAATCTTGAAGGAATGGCCAAAGTGGGTATTTGACACTTAAAGATTTGTTTTTTGGTATGGCATGTATCCTTTTTGCCCTTTTGAATGTCTTCTGATCTTCTCCATACATCAAAGAGAAACAGAAGTTTAATGCTTGCACTTCTCTTCCTGTGTGGATTGCAAGTTTGGCTCTTCTGTGACATGTCTAGTGGAGGTTGTGTTGTTTTTTTAATACATGGTTGAGATAATGAGAGTAGTATCTCTCCCAAACTACTGATGTGCTGGGAAAGTATAAACTTCTAGTGGATGCATTATTGATTTGGTTATTTGTATGATTTTTTATTTGTGTGTTGTTTCTGAACGATTCCTTTGTTATCTGTTTCAATTTTGCCGTAGTATTTGAACGTATGGTCTCTTTTAACTGAAGTTTTGCTTTTTGCAGTGATGGCAGGTTTGGCTCCAGAAGGAACACAATTCGATGGTCGCCAATATGATGCTAAGATGAGTGAATTGTAAGTTCCTCTACTGTATTCTTCACCTGTTGAAATGCTTTAATTCATATACCTTTTTCTGTAATTTGATGTTTTGCAAATTAACTACACAGGCTTTCCACTGATGGGCAAGAATTCTTTACCTCATATGACGAAGTCTATGACAGCTTTGATGCCATGGGATTACAAGAGAATCTTCTGCGAGGCATATATGCTTACGGTATGTACTGGCATATTGATCCCCTTATTTTAAATGCTTATTCATATCTGTTGCAGTGTCAATTGCTCTGCGAGATTCAGTTAAAAGTATAAATAAATTCATTTGTGCTGGGCTAACTGATATTATTTGTAGTTTCATTAAAATATCATAAAGATTTATTGTTTTGTTATTATACTGGCAATTATTAAAAATTGGGAATGATTTAGGACATGCTTGATAATGCGCATGTAAAATGATCATCTACCTTTTGTCATTGCATGTATGTCTGCAGTTTTTGTTTTTTAAATTTACTTGTGCATCAAAACTACTTACGTACTAGAAGACAATTAAACAAAGTGGTCCTACAGGAAATCAATAAGTTTTGGTAATTTTAACTGTTTTGAAACTTGTTACATATTTCATGAGGGTATTAGTGATGCACTTCAAAAAGAATAAGTGTTACTTGCTTTACTTTATCAAAATAAATAATGTATGATATGTTTTACTATTGTTCTTAAGGTTTTGAGAGGCCTTCTGCAATCCAGCAAAGGGGAATTGTTCCTTTCTGCAAAGGTCTGGATGTGATTCAACAGGCTCAGTCTGGAACAGGAAAGACAGCAACATTTTGTTCTGGAATTTTGCAGCAGCTTGATTATGGATTGCTTCAGTGCCAGGCTTTGGTTTTGGCACCAACAAGGGAGCTAGCACAGCAGATTGAGAAAGTTATGCGAGCTCTTGGTGATTACCTGGGAGTTAAGGTTCATGCTTGTGTTGGTGGGACAAGTGTTCGCGAGGATCAGCGCATTCTCCAAGCTGGTGTCCATACTGTTGTTGGCACTCCTGGGCGTGTGTTTGACATGCTGCGGAGGCAGTCTCTTCGCCCAGATTGCATAAAGATGTTTGTTTTGGATGAGGCTGATGAAATGCTTTCACGTGGTTTCAAGGATCAGGTTTGTTATTTTGATTCCCACGTTTTCATATTTAGTGCACTAATTTATCCTTGGTTGTCTGTCCTATACTTGTTGACTATCCTATTTCTTATGTTGGTAAATATCCTGGTTGTTTGAAGCATAGATTTCCTTGTGTTTATAAACCAAAAGAAATAATTTTCACTTTTGAAAACCTTTATGCTGTGAAACATTGTGTTAATATGAATTTCTTTAGGAGTCTTTAATATGGTATCATATAATTATTACATCCAATGTGCATGCATGACATAGATAGGAGGGGGTTATAAGAAATACAATATTTATTTATCTGGACAGGATACAAGAATTTCCCCCTCTTCCATGCTTGACATTGTGAAAATTTTGGTTGGTGTTGCAGATCTATGACATCTTCCAGCTGCTGCCATCCAAAATTCAGGTTGGAGTGTTCTCCGCTACAATGCCACCAGAAGCCCTTGAGCTTACGAGAAAGTTCATGAATAAGCCAGTGAGAATCCTGGTGAAGCGTGATGAACTGACCCTAGAGGGTATCAAGCAGTTTTATGTCAATGTTGACAAGGAAGAGTGGAAGCTGGAGACATTATGCGACCTTTACGAGACTCTGGCTATCACCCAGAGTGTCATTTTTGTGAATACCAGGCGCAAGGTGGACTGGCTCACTGACAAGATGCGAAGCCATGATCACACAGTCTCTGCCACCCACGGTGACATGGACCAAAACGCGCGTGACATCATCATGCGTGAATTCCGTTCCGGCTCTTCCCGAGTTCTCATTACCACGGACCTCCTGGCCCGTGGTATCGATGTGCAGCAGGTGTCTCTGGTCATAAACTATGATCTGCCAACCCAACCTGAAAACTATCTCCACCGCATAGGGCGTAGTGGTCGGTTTGGAAGAAAAGGAGTTGCTATAAACTTTGTCACAACGGATGATGCCAAAATGCTGTCTGATATTCAGAAGTTCTACAATGTGACTGTAGAGGAGCTGCCATCAAATGTTGCTGATTTACTCTGATGAGTTAATTTTTGTTCTCTGTTAAGTCATCAGGGTCTTATTCTATATGGCAAGTATTATTTGTGCTCGTTTTCTCTCTATATATATTTTACCCATTAGAGATCAAAGACATGTGATCTGATGCTATTTGTATTGGATTCTATAAATTTTGTTTAATCAATTAATTAGCAGGTTGCTGCTCAAGCCTGCATTTGGTTTCTTGTCTCATCTTCATTTCTTTTGTGTAACTATTTATTTTCCATTCTAATTCATAATCACGTGAACACACCCTGCAGTTACGAATCTTTTGCTTTGAACAGAGAGTTTTAAATATGTTTATAAAATTATCTTTGAAGAAAATCATTAACCATATTTTTAATGAGAGGCAAAATTTTCAACAGGTTTCAATTTTTAAATTTCAGGGTTCGATTTGCAGACATTTTAAATATAGTCATGCGCAAAATATTAATATTAACTTGATACATGGCAAAGGAATTTTAATTGTTCTTAATTCTGCTAACTTGTCATTTTTGTGCAAGGGATACATATATATTTTTAAAATTATGTGAACCAAATAATCCGATTAGCCAGTTTGATCACCGATTTATTTGTTATAAATACTTCAATGTTATTTATTACTATTAAATGTCTACGTGATTTTCCTTCTTATCATAATGAATTTGAAGATGCAAAGATATTATTGGGGATTTCAAAATCAAATCCCTTAGTGAAATAAAGAATCGCACTATTTAGATCTCACTTTTCAACTTAAAAATGAGGTATGTGTAAGAATATTGTAACTTGTAAGTACTTCTTTAGTTAGAAGTTTTCCCTATTTTGAAATGTGGTATTAATCTCTCTTCCTTTTAAACACGAAACTTATAATAAAAAATTCCATGCAAGCATATTTTATACAAAGATATAAAGAAAATGTAATATCTATGAACCAAATACTTATTTACTTTTTGCTTCAAATTTCAACTGAATTATAAGTTACTTTTTTTGTGTGTCTGTTGAACAAGTTTCTCCAAAGTATCAGCAGCCAACTCTCCATTCCATGGAGCTATCAATGTTCACTAGTGTTTTGGAAACATGTTAAAAACCGTTGTCTTTAACATGATTTTATTCTAAATGTGAACCCAACATGCACTATAATATAGCTGGAATACGTTCCTCGATTTTTTATTTTTAAAAAAATTCTTACGAATGATAAATAACATATTTAGTCAGAGGCTATACAATGTAAAAATTACTTTCAGTGCTGAATTATTGAAGTAAGGTTGAGAAAGACAGCATGCTGATTATCTTATCAATTAGTACTTCAAGTGGGAACAGTTACAATTAGTTTGAAGAGGATTGCTTCAACGTTAGGTACTGACACTGATGATACTAATAACGAATATTACTATGCTGCACTTTCGACCAAAATATGAAAATAAAGTTTGCACAAAACTTTAAGAAATAAAATAAAGTAACGTGTGGTATTGAAATCGGTCTTGTGTAACTATTTGGTGCTATGAAAGAACAGAAAACTAAGTTTCGTGTGCGAAATTCCTTTGTTTTGATACAATAATTTCATTTTGGCTGGTAGCTATAATAAACCATATCAAAGTTATTTTTCTTTATATGGTTTAAAATGCTACGGAAAACATTTCCCATGCCTTTGGCTTCTTTTGTGACTATTTGAAGATTTTTTTTCTTTTATATATAGATATAGAGAAGCAAAGGGGAAAGGAGTTAAAATTTTCATCTAGATTGCTGATTCCAAAGACACAAACATGTGGGGTGATCCATCAGGGATTTGGATGCTATTTAAGATGTGGAGTGTGGACCCCAATTAACTAAAAAATCAGATTGTTTTGCTTTTTTCATGAACAGAGATTGTTCTTAGAATTTTAGTAAAAAAAATACAACCGAAATGGAGAGATGCTCCTCTGTCACACCTCCACTTTATATATACACTTGAATGTCCTATCTCTTTATTGCCCATATTTTTTATCCACTTACTTGCATAACATCAAATTCAAATGCCATTAATTTCAATGTGAAAACTTGATCTCAATTCCCAAGTTGCTCAATCAGTGAATGATAATTTAGCTAAAAATTATTTGGAGAAAATAAGATCCATATTCATTTAAGAGCACCGGTAATCTATTGAAATAGTAAAGTTGGCTTCTTCATCTAACTTTGGAATTAATAATTTTGTAGAAATCATTAGTAACCCCAAGAATTACAAGAAGTTCCTGTGTTTATGCAATTTTACAAGTTTAGCTAAGAGGGTGGCACATTAATTTGTATTTTGTCAAAAAAAAAAAAATTACTCCTTCCCTACCTGCTACTTCCATGCCATGACCAATTTAATCACTTCTACGTGTAAAAGTTGGTCAAACCCAAATACTTCACACAGTTATGCCATGTTGAATGAATCCTTCTCTGCCCCACTGACTCCATTAATAAAAACGACAAAACAAAGTAACATTAATATATTATCATCTTCAACTGTCTCCTATTCAACGATTTGATTATATGAAGTAGTAATAAACAACACCAATAAAATACAACTAGAAAAAAGCAAAATCAACCGACCAACAACCTACCATCTCTTTTAGCTTCACTCATTTCTTTCTCTCCTTAAAACCACACCCTCAGTTCTTCGCTCTTGTGTCTGAATAGTTTGTTTCCATCATGGAATTCAGATCAAAATCATGCAGGAATGAGGGTCTGCAGATTGAAAACTACAGTGGTGGAAGGGTGGCACCAACAAGCATGCAAGATCTGAGGTCTTATAGTTACAGTGCAAACTATGCTGGTTCTGCTTATCCATACAAGATAGGTAAGGAAAAGGAAGTGAAGGTGGATAAAGGGAAAAGCACAGTTAGCAATAGCAAAGTATCAAAGAGTTGGAGCTTCAATGACCCTGAGTTGCAGAGGAAGAAGAGGGTGGCTGGTTATAAAATATATTCTGTGGAAGGGAAAATGAAAGGCTCACTAAGGAAGAGTTTGAGGTGGATCAAGAACACATACACTGAAGCTGTCCATGGATGGTGGTGAATGGTGATTAATTGGTATATAGTTATATAATATATAGTAATATACTGTTGTTTTTTTACCTTTTTTGTTTTCTGTTGTGATTTACTTGTTAAATCCATTCAAATCAAGTTACCTTCCTTAAAAAAATGATAAAACTCTACTCATGTGTTGAACTCCATAACTTATTGGTATCATCCTCACAGTTTCTCTAAGCTTTTAGGGAGGCATGACCTATAAATTTTAGCCAGTTGCTGCTGAATTTCCTAGTAGTAATGCTATTGGTTTTGAACTAGAATTTGGTCGATTGCTCCGCAATTTTATTTTGATTGTCTTAAAAGAAAACTAAAGGGGTGCTTTGGGTAAGTGACTCTTCCTCGGGAGAAATTATTAGATAGTTTGTGATCTATGGTACCGGTCAATCTCAATAGGACATGTAGTTGGCAGTTTTAATTTAAAAAAGAAAATATAAATCGACTACATGTAGAAATTTGTTAAAAATACTACCTTCAGTCCTTTATATAAGAAAAAAAAAAGATAAAATTTTAGAACATAATAGTCTTGAATTATATAATAATTTTTCCTTCTCAATTCCTATTAATAAAGTTCTGGTCCACTTTATGATTACCAGATGGAGAACAAGGATGCCAATTATTAGTTTAAAGCTGTTCGATTTTCACCAGACATATCCTTGATGCTTATTTCTATTATGGTATAGGTGCATGGAAAGCAGACTTTACAATTATAATAACTAGCAAAGAAAGAGTATCAAAATTCTCAGAGGAAAATTACAGACATCAGTAGAGGCAATTAGTTAAAGAAAGAATTGGTTGTCTTGCATTGCATGTGATACCAACATAATCTTGAAGTGTTAGGACAAAACTTACGCATCTACAAGATCTATGTAAAGTGTAAACTAAACTGAAGAAGTATACAAAATTTAAAATTGTTTGATGATAGAATGAAAATGGAACTTGCATTGAAGAGAGAGTACAACCTAATATACAAGTTTGGTTCAGTATAATAGATAACTGTCTCACTAACTCACTTGGTGAGGCGATACACTTGATTTTGCTTTGAAGTAGTGAGACAGTCACATGCTAATGTCTCTCTCTCATTATTTGGATACATAATATTAAATAGAGTATTTAATTAGAATATATAAACGGTTTAAATATTTTTTATGTAAAAACTAATCATAAATAACATATTACCAAAAAATTCGTTACTTTTTATTGTAATTACTTTAAAAGACGCAGTTGAAGTATTATATAATTAAGTGAATAAATTTTTAGACTTAAATACAATTTTAGTCCCCTTATTTTGTTCATTTTGTAATTTTGCTCTCTTTATCTTAAAATTAAGACATTTCACCCTCTTATTTTTAAAATTTTGTAATTTTAATCTTTCTATTTTAAAAAATTCGTAATTTTGGCCAAATTTTTAATTTTATCTATGTTTTATTTCTTTTCTTTTAGTTTAATTGAACTCTAAACCTAATATATTTATTTAAGGTAACATTAAAAAATGATTTAATTAATTACAAAATAAGAAACTAAAGAAATAAAACATAGGCAAAATTAAAAATTAAACTAAAATTATAGATTTTCTAAATTACCAGAGAACCAAATATTTATATTTTAAAATATGAGGATCAAAATTACAGATTTTTTAAAATAAAAAGATCAAATATTTCAATTTTTAAATAGAGGAATCAAAATTACATTTAAACCAAATTTCCATATTCACCGTGAATCAAAATTAAACTTATCAGTCCAAAGTCCAAGAGCTTTTGTCTATGGTTGTTTGAATAGGAAAGCAAAGGAGTTTTCACCCAATTCAATCATAATTCCTTATTAAATTTCAAATATTGAACATTTCTAATAGGACTAGCTGTGCTATTTTCCTTTACGAAAATTCAGTGAAGCTTCGATTTCAAAGTTGTTATGAAACGGCATTCTATTGTACATGTCTAATTAAAAGAGCGCGGAGAATAAATGACCTTGCAAATTGTGTTGGATTTCCTATAAATATAAGTTAATATCAAACTTAACAATTTTATTATACATGATGACTAAACAAAAAATATAAAAGAAATACACACTGTAAATGCATTTTAATTAAATTCATATATATAAGCAGCTTACACGCAGACAATGTTATTACGAATCCATATATAAACAACCAATAATAAAACAACGAAAAAAGTTGGCCTTAAGACTCATCCCAAGATGAGCCTTCTCGTTTTCGAATGTCTTTTAAAAAACATATGATCCATCCAGCTCATTTAGTACACTATATAAATTTCACCGATTTTACAGCATATTTTAATGTTCTCTTATTTAGACCCAATTTGTGGTGCCTCTTAATACAAGCTGTTTTTTTCCCTCTTTTATTTTCTATTAGTGCCGTCACTCCGACAAATACCACCGACCATATCACGTAAGGATAAGAGCAATTAAAAGCCAATGGTTACTCAAAGCAATAATTTAAAACCTTGATAAAGCCACACAACTCCGGTTCATATCTTGCTCACAAAATCTTACACTTCCCCCCCTACTAATAGTTCGTCAATGATATGATGTGTTGTTATTATCATTTATTCTCAAAATGTAGGATAAAAAGGCAAGAAACAAACATGACTAAATATCGGAGCAATCAGAGAAAAGGATCGTAAAGGTGAAGCAAAACATTTGTCAGTATAAAACAAACTGTATGAACAGAAGCCTTTTACAAGGCTAGTTTAGTTAGGAAGCTGCCTAGACATATATCTTTATTGTATACTTATGAGGGATAATTCCCAACTTGTTTGCAGCTTTTCTTCAACACAATGCAAGACAACATTCCACTCCTTAGTTCGTAAAGAGTATAAGCCTTTTAGAATTTACAAAGAAGAAAGGTGATCGAGAATGGTAGCTACTAATAATGTACCCTCTCGTCATTGAAATGCAGGCTCTCAATACCCCTAAGAGTTGTCTCCAAATTCTTTATGTTGGATGTGTTCCTGCCAGAGGATGTTCGGTTGTGCTCAGATGACATGATAGCTGAACTTCTCTGAGCACCAGGGGCAGGGATTTTACGAAGTGCTCCCTGACTTGAATCCAAGGTCAGAGAACGAGAGGCCTCAGTCTCACTGCCAACTACATCACGGTTGCCTGAGACAGCACCTCGCCTTGCAGATCCACTTGACCGGAAGAAATTAGAACTTGATAACTGATAAACCATGCACAGGGATTCGTAAGTAACATGAAAACTAATTTCCTAATAAACAGAACTTTCTGCAATAAATATGCTGACATCATAGAACAGATAATAATCAATTCACAAATAAATACACGCACCATAGCATCTTTAGATCCATTTGAGTCATGCGTAACTGGGCCTTTTTGTCTAGATAAGATTCCGTCATTAACAATAGGTCCAGAGTTTCTCCTACGAGTAGGATCTGATGAAGACCAATTAGTAGGCCTACCATCCTCTCCACCTACATAGAAGTTGCCCCATTAAGAAATTCCAAGAGTTACATATCATCAAAGCATGAAAAGGATGAGTCAAATGGCAAACTATAAAGGACAAAAGGCATCACATAATAGCTGACAGATTATTGAATGGTATGACACCACACTCTAACATCTCAATCAAGGTGAGTAAATGATAGATCAGAGATGTGAAGCAAAAAGAAAGATTATACCTAACTGTCCATCACCATTTGCAGCCAGTGGTGGCATACCTGAACTTGGTCCAGCAGCAGGACCCTGCAAATGTCACTTCCACTAAATAACCTAAATCTCAACAATCAAATCAGCTGATACAATAAGATAGCATGCTATCACTTACAATAGCACGGGTAGGGGCAGTGGCACTTGAAGATTGCTGATATTTCAAAATGGTCCAATCAAAGACATAATCAAACTGGAATCCTGGTGCAAGAAGTCAACAACAACAAAAAAGGGGAATATAAAAACATAGCCATCTGGTCCCTAAAATATTCTTATCCAGGAGCATAGTACTTAGCACATCCCAATATAAAATATAAATAGAAGAACAAGGCTCAAACCTTCACGAATGAAAAGGTCACGTAGAAGTCTTTTCAAATAAGCATAATCTGGTTTATCATCAAACCTCAGTGACCGGCAGTAATGGAAGTATGAAGCAAATTCTGAGGGATAGCCACGACAGAGAGACTAACAAAGAAGCAATCCACAATCAGATACAAATTTAAAAACAAAATATGGGCAAATATGATATGAAACAAAAACTTCATCACACCTCAATAGAAGTAGAAACTTTCTTCTCACTAATCTTCTCATACTTCTGCTTCTTAGTACCAGCTTTCAATCCCTGCCAAGGTAGACTGCAGAACTACCAATAAAAAAATAGTAGGTGATAAAAATAATAAATTAAATAACAAAGGAGAGAAGCTAATTACCTTCCTCTTAAAAAGTACATAAGAACGTATCCAAGTGACTCCAAATCATCCCTACGGCTTTGCTCTATCAAAGCATGAAAATGATATTTTCAGTTCCAAATCAATGGTATTCAACAAAAAAATAAGAAAGGGTATTGATCAAAAGAGACATAAGAGCATACCAATTCCAAGATGAGTATTCATACTAGCATACCTAGCAGTTCCAGTCAAATTCTTGTTCTCTCTGCAGAAGATTAGAAGGAAGTCAAATTTACAGAAAATCATGAAAGTACAGAATGACAGCTTAGAGCCACAAAAATCAAGTTCTATCTTGATCTTTAAATGAATAATTTGAAAGACTATGGAAATTGATAATATGAAAAAAAAAATAAAGACTAATTACAAATCATTGCAGAGAAACTACTCAAACAACTCATGTAAGTAACAATAATGAGTTATGATTGATTAAAGAAACCAACATATTCAAAATTGCAAGGACATAAAATGGCATTAATATTTGAAACACAAAAGAATAGAAGGTTTCAGTGCAAGCCAACTTAGTTTCACGTCTTTTAATGACATCAATTTTGAAGCTGCTATTCTTTTACAAGAAAACTCCCACTATATAGAAACTTACTCACATAAATAGCTAGCAACTACTTTATAACATCCAGATATAGGATTTGCCATATAATATATCCCGGTCCCAATTCCTAAAAGTTGAAACCAGTTTGAAGTTGAACTTTACGAATCATATTGAATAAAATCAGATAAAAGTAAAGATGCCATAAAAGTACCTGTAAGGAATATGCTGATGTGTAGTGGTGTCTCTATATTTCTTAGCAAGGCCAAAGTCAATGATATACACCTAAAAAGGGGCAAATTTGAAAAAGATACATCAATTACAGGAGATGATAGCAAATAAATAAAGTTGAAGAAAACCAACAATTAAACACATACTTGATTTGCACGCCTCCCTAAACCCATGAGGAAGTTGTCTGGCTTGATGTCACGATGTAAAAATGATTTGGAATGAACAAATTCAACTCGATTTAGCTGCAAACAGTTCAAGACATTTAAAGAAAATCAGTGGAAGAATTAAGAAGGATGGCTACACAATGTGGGAAAACCTACCATCTGATCAGCAAGCATAAGAACTGTTTTGAGAGACAATTTCCGACTACAGAAGTTGAATAAATCCTCAAGGCTAGGGCCAAGTAAATCCATCACGAGCACATTGTACTCTCCTTCAACACCATACCATTTCACATTTGGAATCCCATCTGCCAAATAAAAGATGGCCAACCAAAAACATTTAAGCTGAGTGAGCATCACAAAATCAACAAAAAAAAAAAAAAAAATTCCAAAACACACAAATTCAGCAAGACGAGAGAGATTACTTCCTCCTTGCAGTATTTTATACAGCTTCGATTCGTACAACAATTGAGGATGCTTGGTTTTGACACTTTCCTGAATCAAAACGCAAACAAAACAACAAAACATCCAATTAAACACCTCCAAGCCGGCTCCCAATTTCAACTTTGCAGCAGAAAGAAACACAAGAATTCAACTGCCAAGCACTTAAGAGCAAAACTCAACCAACCAAGTCCAGTGTTAGAAAACAAACTAAAAGCACACCAAAAGATATTCAATATCCCATAGCTCCAATCTCACTCTACAAAAACTACAACTATTTATTACTATTCATCATTTCAATATCACTGAAAACATTCCAATTCCCCTAAATTCTTCAACTTCCTAATTTTTCTCAGCAACCAAACAGGATATTTGAAATTTGCAAACATAAAAAAAAAAAACTTTTTCAAATTAGGGTAGGTCGTAGGTCCAAACACTCACAAGCTTAACCGCAACCTCTTCATTTGTCTGAATATTAGTTCCTGCAACAACATAGCAAAATTAACACACCGAATTCACGAAAACTAAGAAATTCCGCAGTAAATATGCAAAAAAGCGAAAAGCAAGTGGAAGCAGAACGCACCGAGATAGATCTCCCCGAAAGATCCGCTACCGATTTTCCGACCGAGGCGGAACTTGTTCCCAACTCGAGGTTCCATTATTCGACGGAAACCCTACGGAGTTTGGGAAATTGGGAATTGGGAATTGGGAATTGGAAAAGCGAACACGGACTCGAGCTACGACTTGAAGTAGGTCATGGTAGAAGAAGAGGGCAAAATTGGGAAATGGGGAAAAAGCGGAGGGCAAAACTGGAAAATAGAATCGTATAAAAGAAAACGGAGACGCCCAGAGAAAGTGAGTGAGTGAGAATGATCGTTGTCTTCACACACACGCTCACTTACCCTCCTCGCGCTTTCATGTTTTGTTTTGAGTGTTGAAACGACATTGTTTTGGATTTTGTTTCGGCATTTAGGATCCGTTCGGTATTCGGTAGAGTGGAAAGAGATAGAAAACAAATGAATTGAGATTTAAATTCTAAATTAAAATAAAATATAAAAGTGTGAATTATACTTCATTTTTCTCATTTTTCATCATTTTTCTTTGCAATAAAAAACACCCTTAATTTCCTCTTTTGATTTGGGGAATATATATTATTTTTTCTGTTCATGCTTCCTCCTTTACCTTGTGATTCAAGTTTCAAATATTGAAGATGAAAACTGATCATTGTTACGATTTTTTTATGTTTGTAAAAGTAACGGAAAAAATAGAGAGAGAAAAAATATTCGAATGCTTACCAGTATAGTTATGCTTGCATAATTATTTTATGTTTATGGGGATCTTGGACTAATGATGTCCCACAATTTAAGTTTGTGCTCTCACCATTTGAAAATAGGAAGGTTTCCATGGTTCAAGTCAAGTTTATTGACAAAGGTTGGGTTAGGCCTCTTAAAGACAATTTTAGTTCCTGTACTGTAAATTTTAGTGATTCCTATAGACTTATCAAATTTGTTAGTAGAAGGTGAAAATTTGTTGCAAAAGAATTAAACAAGACTCAAATAAATGACTCTCCACCGTGATTCTTCGTCAACAAATATTTTTATAGTTACTGGACTTAAAATCAATTATCAATTGTGAGTTATTTTATTCAGATCAGCAATGTTGTATTTTCAACGAAATATGACTTTCATTTTGTTATTTTGAACAAGTATAAAAAAGACTTACCTGCAAAATATTGAGTTACACGGATTGAATGTCAAATTCAACTGATTGAATGTCAAATTCAACGAGATTGGATAATAAAAATGATAAACACATTATCGGTATGAAAGGTTTTGAAAAAAAAAGTTCACGAGAAAATTAAATAAAGAAAAATAGAAATTACAAGAAAATGTAATGAACAGCAATTAAATGGAATATAAAGAACAATGCATGACTCTAAATAGGCAAAGAAATGTAAATTGCACAAAATATAAATTGCTGAAACGTAAATAGCCAAATGAGATTCAAAGACTTGGGAAATAGGAAGGCTTCCAATACGCAAGTCAAGTTTATTGACCTTGTAAGTTGTAACGTTGGGTTAGGCCTCTTAATGACATTTTTAATGCCTTCACAAAATTTGTATCCTGCAAATTTTAATTGGACCACGACAACTTAAATTATAGAAATATATCCCTCCCCTCCACCCACCCAAATGAAATTAGTACGTACATGATACAGTCAATATGCAAAGAATTTGAATAGTATAATTAATAAACAATGGGTTCATCCGTTTTGGGAGAAAATTTGGGAACCAGAAGTTCTAACCAAAATGAAACTATTTAAAAACCCCTAGCCCAAGAAAAGAAAAAAAAAATAGTAATACAACTTAACTGTTCCATTTCTTCAAGGTCAATTGAATCACAACCATGTGGTAAGAGAATTACACACTGATACTTCTACGTAAATATGTTACATACAGCAGCTTCCATGCTTTTTCCGTTGAATGGGGACTTTAATTCACCCCCATTTAATCAAATCATATAATAAGCAACCTTAAAAATACCCAAAACTGTTAACTTATGTATAGTGTCACGATGGGGCCGAAATAGCCAAGGTAGATTGCTTCTTCTGCAATCTTCCCTTAAGTTGCCTGATCTTTGCTTCCACTCTTGCAGTGAACCCAATCTTGGTTTCCTGTCTGGCCTTAGAACGCTCCCTGGTCCACATGTGTTGATCTTCAATATCCTTTTTGTAGTACTTGATTTCTTGGATAATGTGATGGTCCATGGGATTGAAACATCTTTGGAAGGATATGTGAGCAAAATAAGGAAGATTGCATGTAACTGTAACTAAAAGGGTTGTTACCCAGTAAATGGGCGCGGGACCAAGAGATTCAACCAGTATTTGGTAGGCACTCTTGGAATATTCTGGAGAAAGCATTCCATACAAGGAGAGAAAGATGTACCAAGTGGCTATGCTACCCCATACAAACAGGTGCTGAATCCATGTAAAATGGCTCATCGTAAGCGCAATCTGACAGTTGACAGTCCAGATGATGCAAGTGAACATAGTAGTCCCAACAGCAGCCATGTCAGCTACCTGGCCATCCGCACGGAATGCTTGGTCGTAGAAGATGGTGATGATGAGGAAGAAGATGATGAGGGAGGAATAGAGACCATTGCCCATCCATCCCAATATTCTATACCAGTCAAAGAACAAATTCTTGGGTCCTTGTTGATAAAGTGAAGGAAACTGCAAATCACAACAGCCAACAGCTCATGAATAGGTTGGATTATTATTCTAACATGGATGAAACACATTGAAGACATTTCAAGAGAACAAACCTGTAAACAAACTTCTGACGGAACATCTTGTTCAAAAACACCGAGTGAAATGACGGGTAATGATGTCAGAACAACATTGAACAAAATCATGTACCAGTCATCATAAACCGATTGACCAGAGAAGCCTGTGAAGGCCTCAAAATAGAAGATAGTGAGGCCAAATGTAATATTCTTGTAGAAGAAATAACATATCTGCATGCATAACAGAATAGTTTAGAAAAGAAATACAGGAATCAATTCATAACAGAAAGATCCAAATTGCTAAAATATATTACATGATTCTCTTTGAGAATAATGATTAATATGGTTATTAATGAATTACCATTTGTGCAATTCTCTTGTAACACCAATGTCCATGGACTACCAGGAGCCTCTCCAAAAATCGAAACTGGGCAATCGCAAAGTCACTAGCCATCACTGCCTGGAAGGGAGTTGCAGGCTTGAGTCTATAAATTTTACATGATTCCAAACAGAAAAACACAATGTGCATTTTGTTGACTAGGAAGTATGAAAATGACAATTAACGAGTGTACATGGGCCAATTATAGTTTCTGACCGAACTATATTCTACATGAGATTAATGATGGAAAGTAAAAATCATAATGGAATCAAAGAATGTGACCAATTCAAAATATCTTATATGAAGTACAGCAACAAATTAGTAAATTTAAATACAGATTAGTTGATAATCCGAATTTCAGCCCATATTCAGAAGTTCAGAACAAATTGTCAGAGTGAACAAAGCTAGTATTTGTATTATTGTATTTACTTACATTTAATTTGGCTTTGTATATGAAACATAACACATATGACATTGTAATAACTTGCAATATTAAATGCTAAAATCAAACCACCATTCACAATGATAGTTTTATGTGACATCATTTTGCTTAAGAGCCAGTCATGTAAGCCACTGACCTGCATACCTTCAACCCCACTGATTCCAACACCAATATCTGCTTCTTGAATCATGCCAACATCATTTGCACCATCACCTATTGCTAGAGTAGTCTTCCCAGAACCTTGTTTCACTAACCTGGTTACCTGACACCAAAAGATTAAGGAAATAGGACATCATAAAACAGCAAACAAGTCACAAGGTTATTTCTCACAGTGGATATATCAACAGAGATTAGAAAAATGCTACCTACACAAGTAATGGAATGACTATTGCGCATAACCAAACTCATGGATTCATCTGAATTTAACTTGATCTAATTTTTCCTATCTAGCTAAGTCATGCACAGATTTAACTCCAATAATCAACTACATAAATGCAGAATAAAGTATTAGAAGAAAACCTAAAAATCACAACTGAAAAAGGTAAAAGGTCCCTACCAATGCCTTTTGCTTGGGAGACACACGACAGCAGATGACAGATGCACAATCAACAGCCAATCCCAAAAATAGGAGCTTCATATCATCTTCTAGAGCATATGTCAGAGTTTTCCCATCAATAATTAATGCAAATGCAGCATGAGGATCCTTCTCCAGTTTTATCATTTGGGAACCGTTGGTGATTTGATTTAAAATGTTGTCCTTGATGGCCTGGGGTGTTAAACAAAAGAACTAGGCCTAACATCAGATGAAACTCAAGTCCATAAAGTAAACTCCTGTACTCTTTCTCAATGAAAAAAAGGTACCTGTTTGACATCAGTGGCTACAGAATCTGAAACAGGAGTAGTTATACAGATCTGCTTCATACCCTGTCGAAGCAAACTGCAAGCAAATCTGTACCATGGAAAAAAGTTTCATCACACTTTTTACAGAGCCATTTTTGAACTAGTTAAACCTTAATTATTTAAAACAGAAATGAAATAGTTTCATGAGGTCAAATGATTTGTGGTAGACAGACCCAATGTTGATTGCAGTTTCCATCTTATCCCCTGTCAACACCCAGATCTTGAGACCAGCTTGAGCAAGATTATCAATACATTGGGGAACCTGCAGAGAACAAAAATTGAATTAGGTGGAATATTTGAAGCAGAAAAAACAGCAATGTTGACTATAACGAATGATAAGGCCCACCCCTTTCTGCAGTTTGTCTTCCACAGCAGTAGCCCCAACAAGAATCAACTCTTTCTCCATCATATCTGATACCCGCTCAAGCATTGAATCTCTGTCAGCCCCAACAGCTGCTTTGGCTTTCTGAAATTCATTGTTCCAAGCAGTGTATTCTTGCTCATCAAGCTTTCTATAAGCCAGGGCTAGTGTTCTCAAACCAGCTTCTCCGTATTCATTTAGATGTCTGGTAGTAGCCTCCAAATAATGTTTTCCATTCTTTGACAATCGATCAAATATGATACTGTATAAACCAAGCAATAAAAGAATGGATGTCAAAGTTTAAAGAGAGGTGTCGGAAATATCTCTGAGCATTCATGTGGATGTGAGTGTGTTTTAGCAGGCATCTTTCTTTGGAAGCAGGAAATTGCGGTGATTATTTTGTATAATAGTGGTAAACAAGTTTAAATACCACAAGCTTAAATGTGATTTCAATTTCCTTTATTCTAACGTAAATTTTGAGATATAGGACCAATTGGTGATTAACGACCATAAGTTCAGCTGTCAGTAATGAGTACTATAGGCATCACCATATCAGGCAAGAATAACAGATTCTGCAAGCTAACCTGTCAGCCCCTTTGCAAAGAAGAAAAAGACTGCCCTCCTCATCACGCACAATCACTGACATACGCTTTCTTTTGCTAGTGAAATCCAGCAGATTCAAAAGTTTGTACTCCCTGAAGAATTCACCCAAAAGTACATAAATAGAGGACACATCATTTGAAAGAATTGAAAAGCAAAAGCAAATTTTGGAACTCCTCTGATGCGGACTGACCATGGAGGGGGAGTAGAAGAACATAAGAGTTTTTGTGAATGCTTACCTTTCAACCACTTGCCCAGAAGCAGAAAATCTTTCATGTATGAAAATACTAGACTGAGTCCTTCTGCAAAACTCAAAGCCAAATTCTCTTGCTGCTACAAGAAAAGCCCCTTCATCAGGTGACTCAGCTTCATATGTATAAACGCCAGTCTCCTCATTCAGCTCAGGAATGGCAGTGTGGCAAACTGCTAATATTCGAAAGAACATCAAAAGGTCATCTGCATTGGGCTCTTTCAACCAATTACAATTCATGACGCGGTCGTCTTCAAAACCAAATCCCTTTATGGCATGCTTTTGATCCTCATCTCCTTTGGAAGTAACAACAGTCTCCAGTTCAATTTCTTCAGCTTTTCTAACATTATCCCATGAAACGTGCGCTTTACTCTTAGGCATGGGGAAATTGGAGAGATCTGACTCCTGGTCCTCGTGATCAGAAGCTATCTGCTTTGCTGCAGCAACTTCAACTTCACTGGAGCGCACGCCATATGCAGTACCAGCAATGGAGCACTTCAGAAAGTCCATCTGGTTACAGGTCAAAGTTCCAGTTTTATCTGATAGGATAGTATCTACCTGACCCAACTCTTCATTCAAATTTGATGTCCGCGCATCGGCTGGAGTCCCAGTTTCTTCATCATACATTTGAATGTCTTGGTTGATGAAGGTTGCCTGTAAAACCTTTACAACCTCAATGGAAACATAAAGTGAGATGGGTATCAAATATCCATAAAGAATAAGTGCAGTAATCAGATGACTCATTCCAGCCACTCCAACTTTGTTGGGATCATACTGATATTCAATATTGTCGGGCCGTAAGTACCACCACTTTGGGGCTTGGTACTTTGTCTTGAAGATAAATCCTATGGAACTAATAACAGATATCAAAATAAGGACAGTGAAGAGGGTGTATATGATATAATCCATCTTCTTTTCTATTGTGCTTCTTTTTGAAGGGGATTTTGTGGAATTCTGCATGACTTTGCTGTCATGACCAGTGAAAATGGCCACCCCATAGATGTAATCAGTGTTCCTGAGCTTAGAATCTCGGAGAAGAATTTGACTAGGATCAAGAGGATAAATCTGGCGCTCATAATCTAAGTTTCCAACAAACATATAAAGATTGGGGTTTGGGTCTTCACAATGTATTGTTCCAGTGAAATCTTTAAAAACTTCATCATTATCTAGAGTCATGGTGGCCTCCAATGATCTTTTCACCTTCAAGTTGGTCTCACCATCTAAATTCATAGTCTCCACATAGCAAATCCCATCCTCATAACTCGATGACAGGAGAAGCAAATCAGCTGGAAAAAATTGATCCTTCTTCACTTTTACCACATCCCCAACCATAATGTTCTGCCACGACCTGAGACCAAAAATACCATTGCCTTTATGGCGATTAACCTTCCGGCGATTAACTTTGACATCCTGAACAAACCTGCGTGAATCTTCCAATGCTTCCTTCGCCATACTAAGCCCCACAACAAATGCCAAAGGAGCAATCATGCTCAGTGGGCTGAAAGGTGAAATCGGAGAGGCTGACAGACATGCAGCCAAAAGGAAGTATATATTAGCAACCCTACGAAATTGTTCAAAGAGTGCCTTGGGGAAAAAGGTAATAACATTGTACTTGGTCGTGGATATATCATTTTTGCAGTACAATAGAGGCCTCTTATCATGGAGTAGAGGCTGGTTGCAATACACAGTTCGCGAGAACCCAGGACCTTGAAGTGGATGAGGTGCTTCCTCAGTGGTAGAAGGCTTAAGGCAACCAAATGTGTAAAGATGGCTCCTCCGGAGCCTTGCCCTTATCCTACCCCGCGTCATTTAACCAGAATTCAGCTCAACGTAGAGTTATATTTAACTTACTTAACACATACCCACCAACAAGGAAACCAAAATCTTTGGAACCATCAAACTGCCCCTTGTCCTCAATATGTCCTCCTAAAACCTAACAACACATACACATACAAAGAATTATTCGCTTGAGCAAATAAACACCGGTGATCATTTGATGCATACTATTGAATCTGCATAAGCATAATAAATCAAAAGCGCAAATAACTTAATCCCAAGAAATCTAAACTCATGCAAACATTAAAATGAGAACCCAAAAAAAAGAAACCAGAGAATAATAGCAATAATGACAATAATAAATTCAAATCCATGTCATTCCTCGACATCATACTTTTCTTTTTATAAAAAATCTAAAAACTAAGACGAGAATAATAACAATAATGACAATAATAAATTAATAAAAAAAGAGAGCAAGGAAACCAGAGATCATGTTACACACTAGTTCCTTTCCCAGGTATGAGAAGTCCGAAAATTCAAATCGATGAGCTAAACACGAATGCAATGTTACATCACAATGTCTCAAACCAAAAAAAATGCGTTAAAAAAAGCTGAAAGAAAGTGAAACCAACGTCTTTCACGTTTTTTAATAATTACTATATTTTTCTCAAAATTTCACTGACAACAATAATGATCCAGCTAGAGGCGCAACCAATTATCAACAATGCCAGCGAATTGAGGATTCAGTGCAACCAAATCCACCAAATTGAACAGAAAAACAATTTCCAGTTTCTCACAATCCAAAGCAGTTAAAAAAGAAAATTCAAAATCACAACAGAGAGAGAGAGAGAGAGAGAGGAAAATGCACGCACCGAACGGGAGGGGCCCGTTCATGTAGAAAAACGAACGTAGCAATGCAGCAAAAACGGGAAAGGGAAGAAGAGAGAGCAGCGAGACGCTACGCGTGTTGTTGTTGCTTGTTGCAGATCGAGGAAGGAGACAAAACAAAAACGAAGAGAGAGAATCGTGAATGAAATCGAAAGGAGAGAGAGAGAGAAAAAAAGTTTAGAGAGAGAAAGAGAGGACAGGGTTTTAGGACAAAGAGAGAGAGAAAGAAAGAGACTCTCACTCTCACCCTTTCCCTCCTCCGATGCCAGCTCAAAACACTTTTATATTTATATTTCCATTTTTTATGAATATCGCAGCTATTTTTACTCCCCAATGCCTTTAACTTTTTTTGGGTATGAGTTAGAAATAGAATGGGAAAATTGGGGTTTTGTTTTTTTGTAGTTATTATGATTTGTTGTAGTAGTATTTACTATTTACTATCATTTTTCTAATTCTACGAAGGTCGAAGGGGCATGTTGTCCTACATGGCGACCAGAGTTGCCAGTTTTATCTTTGCTCTGGCAGTGCCACTGACTGTCACTCAGTTCACAAACTTTTATATTGGCAGAAAATTTAGGTGCAAAATCTGCATGTACATATGTGTTATTTTTTTTTCTTATTGAAAAAGAGAAAAGACATTAGTGTCACCATTTTTTTACGAGTTTAATTATGATATATTTACAATGTAAACTATTTTCATTTATCTTTCAATTATAATTTATCATAATCAATTTTTATAAATTTTTCATGAAAATAATTCAAATGCTTAAGTAAATAGTAATATAAAATTATTTTAAACTGTATCATAATTACATTCAGAAAATGATGACACTAATGTTAACAGAAATTAAATTGTTTGGTGGAGACAAATCCAAAGCATTATCTTTACACTCGGTTTATAGATGAATTATAATTAGTATAATAAAAAGAAAAAAAATCACATTTATTGAGTTTATTTTGATTCTTTCAAATAACAGTATGATATAACTAATTTTCTTTGACGAGTATCTGATCTTAAGAAAATATGATAAATATTAAAAAAATCAATTTTTTTATTATCTCTTATTTATGAATTAAATAAAACACGTAATTACTATGACCGACCTAATGGCACTAAAAGATTTAAGTTGTTTGTATAAGGTCTTAACTTTTAAATTTATTATCACCATTGTACAATTGAGTGATTGACATATATATGTTAACCAAAAACAAGTAGTTAACACTGGAGATCAACAGAAATAGTAAAATTATTCTGCTCATGAGCATTACTAAACGAGAAATATTAATCATATGCTTTCTGTATATTTTTGAACTAAACATGTGTCATTCATGCACAAATTTGTCTTTACAAAGTCACTATCCTAAAGTCCTAAACTAGTAAGGTTCACGTGACAAATTTTTTCTTATAATATGGCTATGTTAGCTGAGGATAAATCTTTTAGAAATAGGATTACATAATTATGATTCATTTACACCTAATTACATTAAAATAAGTAAACAACTTCACAAATATAAATATGGAAAACATAATATATATATATATATATATATATATATATAATAACAAAGTTGGGAAAATTTGGATTCTTGTTGTATCCTTCAAGCTCTTTAGTTGATTTATAGCTCTTAGATTCGAGTTTGGAGGATTTATACATCTTCCGATTGAGCTCCTTTAGTCGGGTTATATAGCTTGATCTGTACGTAATATACCGAGACTATGCAACAGAGTTTTATTTTTATTTTTATTTTTAGAAAAAAAAATGTCTACTAAGTTATTATTTTTTAACGAAATGAATGAACAAGGCGCGACGATTTGATCTTTATTCTTTAGAGAGGGACGTGGACGCAATAAAACTGTGCTTCGATCTGGACATATCGTACTTTTTTTTATAAAAAAAAGTGCTGTTGGAATTTGGTTTTAAATTTTAAAATATTTGTAGATTACGTTGTGGTAGGTAGTAGAAGACAGAACATGTTACAGCGTGGGACAATATTTATAATGTTCTATGAGATGATTGTTAAATTACTCAGAAAAACGTTAAAATTAAAAAGCAGAAAATAAAAAACAAATGGGTGACAATTAAGGACCCACTCAAGGTGAGGATCACCATGCTCCCATTCCATGCCGCTGCCACGTGACATGGTCTTACAAATTTCAACTGAGATTAATTAACATTCATTAAGAATGCAAAATAGTTCTATAATACATTCATTAAGGGACGCTTTTGAGGATGATTAGGTAAATATTTAGAGTAACATCTGTTATAATATACTACTGCTATGGTTGTTGTTATTATTAGTAGTAGTGTAGTAGCGTATTCTGATTTGTGTACAAATGTGTATAATTAGTATACGTCAATATATATTTCTAAAGAAATTTCAATTTCCATTACGTACCAAGAAAGAAATAAGATAATAAAATATTTAAACAGCCCAAATATATGTTCACCAGTATTTTTGGCTTATTGATCAGTACTGAACTCAAGCGCGCTTCAGCTAATGTTTAAGAATAAAATAACAAAGACAACCATTGAACCGGCCATGAGCCATAAGGCATATATACAACCAAATGTTGCTAACTATATAATTAAGTGCTGGTGTAATGTTATATAATGTAGAAACAATCCATTTACATAATAAAGTAATCTTTTACATTTTAATTATACATTATTTATTACTGCTTTTTTCGTCTAATGACAAGCTAAGAGTTCCAATATACTACTCCAATAGGATTCATTAAAATCTATTCATTATATTTAATTAATTTATAGGAAATGTTAATTTGTGACTTTAGATACTGGTTAAATTAAGGATTCATCAAAATGGAAAACTTTCATTATATATTGTGATTTTCAATACACTGCTAACATTAATTTTAATAATAAAAAATTATTTTGATTTTCATAACCCAAGAGCTACGTGTACCCATTAACAAGACCCTTAATATACTTCTTTTGAATACATGTGTTCACTAGTATCTTTAATTATTTGAGTTTTTCATGGCTACCATAAACTCTCTTCTCAAACTTTTATTTGCTCAATTTCTGGTGATTTTTATTTGAGTATTTATGTCTAATGTTTCTCGGTTTGAACTCCTTTATTTGCACGCGCGCAGACACACAAATACAGATTTTTCAGAAAAATAAAATTTAGAATCGATAACAAAAGCAATTAAAAATATTAATAATTCAATTTGTATTAAATAAAAACTATATCTATAAAAGCAACAACTAACACTTTCATTTTGTTAATTTATGAATTTTGTTAAGTAATAAATGTGATATTAATTGACAGACTTTAAAATTTTGTTCATAAATATATTAAGTAATTGTCCTATATATCTAGCTGTTGCCTTATGCCCAAACTTTAAATTAGGGTTGAAAATTCAATTCATTTATAAATTCATTAACTATTCAACTTATTTGCATTATACATCTAACTAATAAATCTAATTATGAAAATAAAACTAATGAATTAGTTGGATTATCAATTGTTTTTAAGAATTAAGAACACCATTCAACATTATTTATAATTCATTGATTCAAGTAGTTTAATGTTCATTGATTGAGTATAAGTCTTTTAGGATGAATTTTAAACTCTACAACATTTCAGTACATAAGGATATACATAAAAAAAACTAACTTTATTTTATAATTTTTTAAATGAAATGTAATATACATCAAATTAAGTGAGAAAACATCTATCTAAAAAAATGGTTAATGAATGGATCGAATAATTTTTTTATTAAATTGATCATAACTAGTTTTTTCTAAAGAAACTATTTTTTAATTATATTTTTAACAATTCACAAATGAATTAATGATTATTTAACCTATTTATTATAGTTTAATTCAAAATTATCTAATTCATCCGCTTTACACTTTATTTAATTTTAAATGACCACTATATAGAATATCTAATATAATCTCAGCCCCCTCTAAAAAAAACACATAATCTCATCCATCTTATTAAAGTGTTTTTTGTCATTCCTAGGCTAGCGTATTGTTTAAGGATAAATGAAGAGTAAGAGATGTGAACTAGTTATAATCAAATCCAAACTTTGAGATCTAAAGGCACAAAGGAGGCGAACCCACTTTTGTCTGCCAATACGAAACTTATAGGAGAAAAGAAGAGTGATATGAAATGATCGATGTATCATTGTATATTTGTACTCCACCACCGTTGTTAACGAGAGAAAAATAGAATAGGAATTATGATGGAGACTTAAATATCAATGGCATTAAACTTTTTGAAAAAAGTTGGTTAGCTTGTGGGTATGAATTTAGATAATAGTAAAGCTAATGATACATTTTCTTTTGTATATTTTTTTAATATACTTTTGTATTATCATACAAATTTTATATGGAATGATAAAAAAAAAATATGAATTTCATGAGGGTTTTATTAAAATTAATAAGCTCGTTGTTATGAGATTACATTAAATTTGTTTAGTAACAAAAAATATATCAACTAATCTGTTATTACTCCTTTTCATGGAATCTAATAATTATCGCATTAGCATCAATGAATTAAACGATCGTATAGAATCTCATTTTTCCCTTAGACACTTATTTATTACACTGCAAAGGTTTTACATTACACACAATGTTTTTTTTTATACCTACAGTAATTCTTTAATTATTTTAAAAATACTATTACACTGATATGTTTTATATATTACACTAACCCTTTTAATTATTAAAATAACATATTACATAGATTATCCTTATAAAAATTATTGTTGTAAACGATAATTAAAAAAGTAGGAGTATAATGTGTAATATGAAGAAACCTGATAGGATGTTGTTGCAATTCACTCTAACATTATTTAATGTATTTTTAAATTTATTTTTTAAAATAATAATTTTTTTATATGTTGTCAGTGATTGAACTGTAACCTTGTAGTAATTAATAGTTTCCATGTTGGACTAAGACTTAATGAGGCTTAAGGGAAGCTTCATTCAGACACGTTCACAATAGAGTAATTGTATTTTAAACTAAAATTTATACAAGGGTTTTTTATACGTGAGTGACAAAAGGAAAAGGAAAAGGAAAAGGTATTACCAGATAAAATGAGTAAAGTAATAAAAGAATTTATGAAAAGTTTTATAGAGAAAATGAAATATGAAAAATATAACTCTAGATCTTTTGCCACGACACGAAATGACAGGGCAAGGTTGTTTTAATGCAAGTTTATACCTTCGTTAATAAGAAATGAAGCACTAAAGTATCGCGTTTCCCACTATCAATAATTCTAACAGTGAAGGGTCTCATAACTTTAGTGATGCATTAAGTTGGTCGCGGATTCCGCTCATTATTGAATATTGATATCCTATCATGTGTCCACGTCTCACACTTCTCTCTAATCTCTACATTCTCTGCTTTTCAACAATTTAAAGTTAGCAATTGCTCTAATTTATAACATAGCATTTGCGTGGCTCGAAAAAGAAGGGGGGAAACAAACAGAAAAAAGCAACCATGTTCCGTTTTTTACTTTAACAATCTTGCAGGGTTTGGTTATAATTAAAAGCACAAGTTTTTTTTTCTTTATTTTTTGTAGTAACTTTAATTTCTTTACAATAAGATTTAACTTGTATTTTTTTCCTTATAAATCTTAACTTGTATCAATCTTGTATTGTTTACTGTGAAAACGTATTTTCATAGGTTAAGAAGTTAAAAATAAAAAGGTTTTATTATAAACCAATATTATAAAAGAAAAAATTTATTATAATAGTAGCAGAATAATTTTTTATTACATTGAAATCGATCTTTTAAAATTTTCAAGTCCTTAACTTACATACTTGGTCTATGTATAGGATATAATAATCAATTTAATGAGTTTCGTTCATGATTTTATAATTTTAAATTAATTTTAATTAATAATAAATACTGTTAGAAAGAGTGTATTAAATAATAATATTTTACTAGAACTCCTTATATAATAGCACAAAATAGTAAATAAAATAAAATCAGAAAAAAAGGAAAAAATAGTACTTGGATTGAGAAAAGGAATATAAAATATAAATATTCAGTTAGGCCGTGTCTCGTGGACTCCTGGATTTTCGTGTAGATCGTACTACCGTAAGACCAAACCAGCAAAGATGTGAATCATTTCTGTCTGCCCAAAATGCACTGAAATGGGCCAAATCAAAAGGGAAATAGTTCTGCTATTCCTGCCATAGTTTTTTGCTATTTTCACCTCATATATTGTTTGCCCCTGATTTGGTTGTGCATGGAGGATGCACCCCAAACACAATGAAAACTGGTTTTTATACTAAAAAATACACAATAAAAATGTGGTTGTGTTGTGTTAGCAAGTTTGATACACAATGAAAATACCAGAGAACTCAAACACTCGATCCCACAATTGAACCAAACCAAGAAACTCAACGTGGAGATTCTTCTAGGAATTTGGTAAAACCACTTCAAAACCCCTTGGATCAGCTTAAAATTCAGGGAGCTAAGGAACACAGTTTCAATAGAGAAAGGAGAAAAGTGACCAATTGGAATATGTTGTGGAGACAAACTGCCAGAACTTGAATTGAACACTTTTTTCATTAATCACAAAGTGCTAGAAATCAGTTTCCGTTAAAGAAATAGGGGGCGAGTGGTGTGAGGAGGGCTTAAAAAAATAGAAAATAAAGGTGATTTTGAATGTAAAGGCTGAAAAGAGAAAAAAAGGGTGAGAGTAGTAGCCCTGTGCGCGTCCATGCTATTCCCACCTCGTTGTTTTGTTTGTTATTTTTCGTTCTAAAAAAAATAACTTGATGAAAAATCTTTTCGTTATACAATATACACACTAGAAATGTATTTTCGTTTGTGTTAGAAGGCGCACCCTTCATATACAATGAAAATGCATTTTTGTCCGTTTGGATAAGTCAGTCAACAAAACTTATTCTGCAATTATAAATTTGATTAGTTGATATGGTCTGGTATATAGAACTAATTAAAGACAGACTATAATTAACAGTTCCCATTTTTTATTTTCAACTGTATACTATCTCCTTTTGTTTTTATTATTTCCCATTAGACGATAATCTTTTTTTTATTGCGTTTGCAATCTTTTGGAAATATAAACTTGCATGTGTTTGTCAGAGTTGGTGATGAAATTTTATGAACCCGCAACGAATTGAAGCATTAAACAATATCCTATTATATTTAATAAATTAAAAATAAACACGTAGATTTATAATAATAAAAAGTATGTATTTTATATGTCTGAATAAATAACATAATTTAAAAGAGATAATATTATATTTATGAAATTCATTTCCAATCCTGTTAAATTTTATCGAATTTTGGCAAACTCGCATTCAGCTCATCCCATTTTTTAAATTTGAATTTATATTTATATTTTTAAAATATTAATTATATTATGATTTTTTTATATTTAGTTACGAAAAAAATTCTCTAGTTGTTTATTTCATATTAAAACTTAGGTATATTTTATTCTTTATTAATATATATACTATTTTTAATTTTTCTAAAAAAAAATTGGATCCTTTTCAATTGTATGCATGTCTGAGACAACAGTGATTTTGAAACAAAAGGGAGTACTATACTAATATTTTCGAAGATCCGTACAATGAGTTTTATTTTTATATTATTATTGTATTATATAAATTGTCGGTTGTTCTTGGCTGTAAACAAGCATCGTTTATTATTGTAAATTTGTGGTACTTTTCATGAAGAGTAATGATAGTTACGTTGAATATATTACAGTTCTATGAATTTGTTTATTAAACTGTCAGACTGGCAGAGAGGGTGATGCTCCATCATACATGAGAAAAGTTGACTTTGAACCCTAACAACCAAAGCATATTAGAAAAATAACGCCAATATATGGAATTAATATTGTGTATTTCTCTGTGTCTGAATACATTATCATCATAAATAGGCATGAAGCGGGTAACAAACTCTCCAAGACTCCAGTGAAGGAAGATTTTGGTCTTGCATTTAATTCGATATGTCTTCCTCTAAATATTACTTTCCCAGAAAGTACGATGTATTTCTGAGTTTCAGAGGAGAGGACACCCGATCTAACTTCACTAGCCATCTTTACAATGCTCTGACTCATAAATCAATAAAAACATACATAGATTACAAGATGATGAGAGGAGAAGATGTTTGGCCTTCGCTTGTGGAAGCGATAAGGGAGTCAGATGTGGCTATTGTGGTATTCTCCGAAAACTATGCTTCCTCGACATGGTGCTTGAAAGAGCTTGTCGAAATACTAGAATGCAGAAGAGAGCTGGGTCAGGTTGTTATACCTGTCTTTTTTAATGTAGACCCGTCACACGTGAGGAAGCAGATTGGCAGTTACGAAAAGGCATTCGCAAAGCATGAGGAGATCTTGACGGCACTAACACCAAATCCAACAAACACACAGTGTTACGCTGGAAAGCTGCTCTCACCGAAGCATCCCATATATCTGGATGGGACTCCCGAACGCACGGGTAACAACTCCATCATATTTTATACTTTCTTTATATTTTTATTTTTTCACTTATGAATTTCAAAATTCATAAACTTTTACTTACACGATAAGAACATGCAAATTCATTCATATATTAAAACTTTTAATAAGATATGCATAAGTAAGACTTTAGAAAAAGATATATATATATATATATATATATATATAATGTTTGATTATGCAGAGAAATTAAATTTGATCCTTGTTGTGAATATTGTTTCGATACAATACAAAGAATATAAAAAAATTGTCATAATAAACTTACATTAATGCATGGTTTAGAAGTCACATGTAAAATTACCACATCAAGTGAAAAAGTAGTATCTTCCAACCATTTTTTTAAAAATTTCCTATAATTTAAATAGTTGACTAATTGACCGGCTAACAATTGTGTGGATAATACTTAGTTTTAAGTATTATTTCAGCTCAACTTTTTAATCGTATGAAGTATTTTTTTTTATTATCACTTGGGTTAAATTTTAAATAAATTATCAAATAGAGCTAATATTAGGATTTTTAGTTAAAAGTTGTAACTTTTGTCAAATTTTTTATTTTATTTTAATTGAAGTCGTAAAAGATTTTATAACTTTAGTGTAATTTTATAACAAATTTTATTTTTTTAAACTTAAGTTATAAAAAATATGACTTTAGTAATTATCCCTATACTATTTTTTTTATTTACGACTTTAAAGTTATGTTAAATTTTTTTTTACATTTTTTAAATTTAGTAATTGTTTTATTTTTGTTTATATTTTTAAAAAAGTTGTAATTTATTAATTTAACTATTTAAAAATAAAAGTATTTTATACTTTTATTTTTTTAGTTTGATTTAATCTTTTTTATATGATTTTAGTTAATATCTTTTGTTTATATTTGTGTGCCAAAGCCGTGCAAAACATTTGACGACTTCTTCATACCAAGTTGCTTTTAAGTTGTCCTTATTGGTACGACTTTGAACTCGTGAACTATTTTTACAAATGAATAAAATATTAATTAATGCACCAAGTCAATATAATAATAGAACACCATGAATAAAATAATACAATTAACATGCACAAAGTATAACAGAACATGCACCGTGAATAATAAAAGAACATGCACAATAAAATATTAACTAAAATCATGTAAAATATATATATATATATATATAATATTAAATAAAATTACAAAAATAAAAAATACTTTTATTTTTATATAGTTAAATTGAAAAAATTACAATTTTTGAAAAATAGAAATGAAAATAAAACAATTACTAAATTTAAAAATATAAAAAAAGTAACAGGATTTTAAAATCGTAAAAAAAAGGTCAATTAAAGTTGTAAAAAAAAACAATACAATTTTGAAGTCGAATGGGTAGCTACTGACTTTGTAATATTTTTTACTATTTCATTTTTAAAATAAAAAATAAAAACAAAATTTGTTATGACTTTTAAGTGGTAAATTTTAAAAAAATGGCAATAAGATTGTAAAATCTTTTACGGTTTTAATTAAAAAAATAAAAATAAATAAAAATCGTCACAGATTTATGATTTTTTAACTCAGAAGTCGACTTACCTCAATTGAAAATTTATTTAAAAATCTAGCCCTAATAAAAAAAACACCCCATATGATAAAAGAACCATTTTAGCTCATTCTCCATGTTTTTCTCAAGTTGATACTTCCTCTTTTCTCGTCTGTTTTATTTCTATGCCAGTGATGAATCTCACATCATCGAGAATGTAGTCAATGATGTACTGCAAAAGTTACAGCTGAGATATCCTACTGAACTAAAAATCCTTGATGGAACTGAAATTTTTTGTGAAAATGTAGAATTATTAATGGAAAAATTTAAAGTCGTTGGAATATGGGGTATGGCGGGAATTGGCAAGTCAACCATTGCCAAATACTTGTTTGCCAAACTCTTCATCCATTATGATAATGTCTGCTTCATGGATAATTCAAAGGAGTATTCGCTCCATAAGCTTTTCTCTGCGCTATTAAAGGAGGAAGTTTCCACATCAAAGTTCGTAGGATCCACATTTCATATGAGGAGACTCAGTAGTAAAAAAGTTTTGATTGTACTTGATGGTATGGATAGTTTAGATTCATTGGAGTATTTGTGTACAGAGTTTGGTAACCAACATCGCGATAGCAGACTCATCATAACAGCAAGAGATAAGCAATTGCTCGAGGGAAGAGCTGATTGGATATACGAGGTCAAGAAATGGGAATATCCGGAATCTCTAAAGCTTTTTTGCTTAGAAGCCTTCAAGCAAGAGAATCCCCCAAAACGTTACGAGAGCCTTTCAAAAACTGCAGTTAAATACGCTGGTGGTGTTCCATTAGCACTTAAAGTTTTGGGCTCACATCTTCATTCCAGAAGTATTGATTTTTGGAAAAGTACTTTAGAGAACCTCAACACATGTCCTAATGAGAAGATTCAGAAAGTGTTAGAAGAGAGCTATACCGGGTTACATGATCTAGAGAAGAATATATTTCTAGACATTGCATTTTTTTTCAAAGAGAAAAACCAAGATCATGTCATAAGGATATTAGATGCCTGTGGTTTTGAGGCAACTTGTGGAATAGAAGTTCTTAAAGACAAAGCTTTGATAACTATTTCAAATAGCAATACAATACAGATGCATGGCTTGCTGCAACAAATGGGTTTGGAGATAGTACGTAAAGAACGCAAAGGAGATCCTGGAAAACGTAGTCGATTGAAGGGTAATGAAGCTTGTGAAGTGATTGAAAAAAACAAGGTAAGGAAAAATACGCTGAACTTTTTTATACAACATGTTTTTATATAAAAAATGTAACAAACTTGATACTATTTTACCTTGTGTGTTTTGTCAGGGAACTGATGCAATTCAAGGCATGGCGTTAGATTTGTCTCAAATTAAAAATTTACCTTTGCGTTCTGATACATTCAAAAAGATGAAAACAATAAGATTTCTGAAATTCTATAATACCTTGGGTCAGAGTTCTAGTAATACATACCTAAAGCTTACAGAAAATCTTGAGCCATTTTCTGATAAACTGAGGTACCTTGAGTGGTTTGGATACCCTTTTGAGTCTCTTCCATCACCTTTCGGTTCTAAGTTTCTTGTTGAGATTCACATGCCACACAGCAAAGTTAAACAACTTTGGCAGGGTATCCAGGTAAAGAATGATATGTATGTATTTACACTTCTTTTTTTGTTATTTTGAGGATTTTCCATTGAGATGTCTCATTTTGAATTGTTCACAGGATCTTGATAATTTAGAGGGAATTGACCTCAGTGAATGCAAAGAGTTTGAAGACCTTCCGAATTTGTCTAAGGCACCAAGACTTAAATGGGTGAATCTGTCCAGTTGTGAAAGTTTGAAGTATCTTCATCCATCTGTTTTGTCCTCTGACACGCTTGGTACTTTGATACTGGATAGGTGTACAAACCTTAAGAGAGTTAACGGTGAGAAGCATTTAAAATCTCTGGAGAAGATCAGTGTCAAAGGTTGCTTAAGTCTGCAGGAATTTGCCGTCTCATCAGATTTAATTGAAAACTTGGATTTGAGTTATACCGGAATCCAAAAGTTGGACACATCAATAGGGCTTATGCATAAGCTTAAATGGCTCAATCTAGAGGGTTTAAGATTAGGGCATCTTTTAAAGGAGCTATCTTGCTTGACATCTCTCCAGGAGCTGAAGCTTTCTGATAGTGGACTAGTAATTGACAAACAGCAACTACATGCCCTGTTTGATGGGTTAAGGTCCCTACAAATACTACATTTGAAGGGTTGTAGTAACTTGCTTGAACTACCCGACAATATCAGTGTCTTGTTAAAATTACAAGAACTAAGGCTAGATGGAAGCAATGTGAAAAGTTTGCCTGAAAGTGTTAAGAATCTTCTAGAGTTAGAAATTCTGTCTTTGGAGAATTGTAAGGAGATTGTGTACCTACCAATGCTTCCACCCCTCATCAAATACTTAAGTGCCATTAACTGCACGTCATTGGTGTCGGTGTCAAACTTGAAGACTTTGGCAACAAAGATGCTGGGAATGAACAAACACATTACATTCAAGAACAGCTTGAAATTGGATGGACATTCAGTCGAACTTATCATGGAAAGTCTCCGTTTAACAATGATGAGTGCTGCACTTGACAATGTTTTAGTAAGAAAACGCGGGGCGGGCAATGGCTACAACTATAACAGTGTTGAACTTTGTTTGCCAGGAAGCAAGGTCCCACGGACGATCCAATACCGAACCACAAAGTCCTCTATTACCATTGAACTTCCCAGCCGTTCCAACTTGGTGGGCTTAGTTTACTGGGTGGTTCTTTCTCCAGCTAGGGGAATGAAGAAGCATGGCACTAAGGTAATATGCAAATGCCACTTGCCAGAAGAAGGTACAAAGGCATCATGGTCATATAGTGATACTGGGGGATTGAACTCGGATCATGTTTATGTATGGTATGATCCATTTCATTGTGACAGCATTCTCAAATATTATGAACCAAAGGTTTGTTTTGAGTTCTGTGTTGCAAATGAATTGGAGGAAGTTGATGGCTCCATTTGTATTAAAGAGTGTGGGATCAGCCTTATAAGTGTTTCAGAAGTGCAGAGTGTTTTAGAAGAGTTGGACTTGGATTCGGATAAGAAAAAGGACTTGGAGAAGGGAATGGAGGAGGAAAGCAATGGCATGACAAACCAGATAGAGGATCAACAACGGAACTTGAGTGAACACAGCTCCTCTGGTAGTATAATCGGAATGCAACTCATTACTCTCCTTCACTAATCTCTTACAATCTTCAAAGACTTCAATTATAACAATCTTCAATATCTACTCATAACTATCCACTTTAAATATAATTGTGATGCTATATAACTGTTTTATAAATTCATTCACCTTTCTTAAAATTGTCAAACTGTGGTTTGTAAAAAAAAAAAAAAAAAACCACTAGTCTCACTTGAACTTATTTATTACTCTTTCGGCAATTTATCATATTTCTTGTCTTTAGGTACAGATTCCGCAGAATCAGACTCAGAGACGATTGAACCAGATTCAGCTGAAGGAAATGGGAGGGAAACCAAAAACTCGTACTGGAGCAGATTGTAGGCAGAATACTAGAGAGGCTACAAATGTGGTAAGAGTTCTTATATTTTGACAAACTTGGCCTTCTATTTTAGTAGAAGTGTCAAAAATTACAAAACATAAACTTACATTTTATCATTATTTTCATTTTGAATGACTTAATTCTCTCAATAGAAATATTATATGAGTAAATAATTAATTTAGTCCCTAAAACTATAAGAAATTGTCATTTTAGTCCTTAAATCAAGAAAAATCCTCAAAACTGCCTTACTTGGGTCACATTAGTCTAAAAGTGAATGTCTATTAGCTAACGTAGCTAAAGAAAGTGTTGACATGAAATGTTGAGTTCCATACAGTGTCCCTACTGGCGGTCACGTGAGGTTCATATAAGCGGAGATCAAATTAAAAAAGTATATAATATATATTTTTTGAGTTTCACTTCTTTCAACCTCCATCTTCTTCTTTTCTCCTCTCTGTTTCTCTCCTTGCTCTCTTTGACTTTCAATATTTTTGTCTCTCTTCCTCCTAGCAACTCTTCAACGCTGATAAAGACACAGATCATTTCCTCCTATTTTATTAACAGCTCTTCAACTTATGTTTGTCAGTCACGACGGCCATGTTGGCTGAGGGGTAGTGGTTGAAGCTGGACATCGACATTGATAACGGCTAGGTTCGATGAGGAAGATGATAATTGCGGCTTTGTTTGGTCCTGTGTGATTGGGTGGTCTGTGGTTCACACTAGATTTTCCACATTTTATTTTCCTGTACCTATATATGCTCTACAATATGTGTGATGTAAAACATGAGACCATTATTTTGTGTGTTGAAAGCCATTCTTCGGGTGACTGACAAATCCATTCTATGAAGTTTTGAAATCTTTCACATTTCCTACAACAACAATTGTAATCACTACTTGAAATTAATGCCACTGAGTCAAACTACATTCATTATGGATAAATTTTCTATTTTTTAATTTAGTAACAGGCGAGATATAAAAATTGTAAAAAATAAATAAACATGGGAGTGTTGTTAATAAAATAGAAAAACATTTTAATATCATAAATTTAATTAATATGTAAATAATATCATTAAATATTAAATCACACATAATAGATTATATTATTAAAATTATTATATTTAATATATATATATATATATATATATATATATATATATATATATAATTATTTTGACCCCTCAGAAAGAACTTTTCAAGCTCCAACAATTGCCTCAGAGTAGACTTGCAATTGAGTGCTCATACACTTAATATGATGTCTAACTTACATTTCTTATATTATATAATATGTCCCTTTGGATAAGACTGTAAGAGTATCCAGTCACATCCTAAAATTCAATTTATTCAATTCTCCTTCAGTTTATTTGTACCCTTTTCCCTAGTTTATTTCAATGTTGCTGCCTCTTAATATTTGGGGAGTTCTTCCTGCAGCTTGACCAATATTCAGCGACCAACTTAGAGAACCAAGAGTTGGTCCCCATAAGTTTTGAAGGGTCATCATATTCCACTAGTTTCCCTGCAGTAGCCAGCAAAATAAAATGAGGAAGCAGAGAGGACTAGAGAAAAGCCAGTGTAGCAGAAAATTTGAGGAAAAAAAGTGCAATTAACTTGTATACCATAAGAGAGGACCATGACCATGTCACTATCTATTACAGTTGGAACTCTGTGAGCCACGGTTACAACCGTGCATTCTGCAAAGTCTCGTCTAATCACTTGTTGTAGAATGGCATCTGTTGTAGAGTCAATGGACGCAGTAGCTTCGTCTAGAACAAGTATTCTGTTTCTCTTGAGTAGTACTCTTCCAAGACAAAACAGTTGTCGTTGTCCCAAGCTCCAATTTCCACCTTCATCACTTACTGAATAACAACTCATAATTAGACTTCAATGACTTATTTGCTGCAAGATCTTAGGGTGAAAATGCAGAACTATATAATTACTTTGTATTCTACTTAATGTTGAAAGAGTAGAAGAGTGACTTGTATGAAACTACATCAGATGGTTGGCTTCAGGTTTATTAACTCACCAGAAGAGTCCAAGAGACCTGGTAGCTTGCTGATTGTTTCCTTTAGCTGACATTTCTCTAAAGCCTAAATATACAAATCAAATTTTATAAAAGCTGTACTTATTGAATAACTCGTGAAAGAGATAACGAGATTTACTAGTCACAAAATTTTCAGTTGTGGAGCTATTCATTCACCTTCCATATTTCATCATCATCATAGAGGCCTAGAGGGTCCAAGTTGGTCCTAATGCTGCCCTTGAAAAGAGTTGGTTCTTGAGGGATGATGCTGAGTTTCATTCTCAAATCCTTCAACCCCATTGAGCATATGTTAATCCCATCTATTAAAATATCACCTCTTGAAGGTTCAACTAAGCGAAACAAAGCACTTATAAGTGTAGTTTTTCCACTTCCAGTCCGTCCTACAACTCCCACTCTATTCCCTTCTTTAAATGTACAATTTATACCCTTAAGGACTAATGGAGCATTTGGACGATACCTAATCTGAAATCAATGTAGAAAAAGAGCAACAAGACTTGAATTTCTGTCCAATTGTCAGAAATAAAATGAAGAAAACATTGCTAGTATAGGTGCAAAAGAAAAAGGACAACGATACAACTTTACCAGAATAAAAACCATAAAAATAGGCTACTGATTAGTCAGTCTTCTTACCTCTAGGGCTCGAAGATCAATCCTACCCTTGGAAGGCCATGAAGATGGAGGTCTGTTATCCTCCACAATGGCAGGAGGCTCTGCTGGTATGCGAATGAATTGCATTATTCTTTCCGCAGAGATAATATGGTTTGATGACATGCTAAACATTCGACTCCAAAATACTTGGGATTCTTTCAATGTCAACGCATAAGAGAGAGACAATCCCACAAGACCTGCAGAGAATTTTCAAGAATTATGTGCATGAAAACCTGAAAATAAATAATCTTATGGTTTAAATATATTTTATCCCTTATAAATATTCCATTTTTTATTTCATCCCTAATAAATTTTTGTTTTGCATTTAGTTCCTAATAAAATAATAATTTTATATTTTATTCTTAACACTTATTTTTAGTCTTTGATAAATTAGTAAAATTTGTATTTATTTTTCGATAATTTTTTTTCATTTGTTATTAGTTAGGACTAAAATAAAATTCTTTAATTTATTAAAAAATAAATATAAAATTTGATAATTTATGAAAGAATAAAACAAAAGGCTAAAAAATAAAAATGTTATTTTATTAGACACTCAACACTAATAAATAATTTATTAGAAAATTATCATAAAAATTGAATATTTATTATAAACAAAAAAATATATTTAAGTTTAATTTTATTAGTATTTATTATTACCTGAAGGTACATATCCCTTGGGAAGTAGAATAAGTAATAAAGCTGCAGTGAAGACTGTCAAATTTTGAAGTACTTCAATCCTTAAAATTGACCATTCCATGGTCACGTTAGAATGAAAGAACAATGTTGCATCCATGTCCACAAGCTTTAGGTAGTTGTTGAAAAATCTGTTCACCTTGTTGAATGCTCTTATAGTAACCACCCCAAGTGATGACTCAGCAGCAAAATTCATGACTGGAGCTTTTGTGGTTCCATTGATCCTTATCAATTCCCTTGCAGAGGCTTGATAATATCCCTTTTAAATTTAAAAAATAAATAAAAAACAAAGGCTAGGAAATTGCTGGATCCATGATCTAATTAGGAACCGAGAATGGAAAGTTACTAATGTTGGAAAATTTATATTTCCTACATCAATTGTGAGCATCATATTTACTATTTTTTACGGTAGGCTAAATTTAAGGTTGTGTAATTCTAGTGAGCCTGTAGACTTTCAAGATTGATATGGGCTCATAGACTAGATACCAATATGGTCCCATTAGGAGTTTACGTAACCCTAATAGATCAATATATAAAGAGCTCATTGGTTATGGTCTCTAATATATAAAATTGGATACAGTTTTCCTTCTTCCCATCAAGAAGTGAAACAAGAGTCCAGGTATTTATTCTTAAATTCTTGATAATATAGCATGATGAGATCCTTTCCTTGTGAATTGTTCTAAGTTGAATGTATCTAGGACTATTAGGACTATGGTTTTCTATATAAAGATTTTCATAAGGCAATAAAATTCTAACAAATAAAAATTAGAAAGTCAAGAAACCTGAATATATATTGATGCCACGGTAGTAGGAATAGCAACAATAAGAACTTGCCATGTGACTGAAACCATTACACATATTGTCGCCAGAACTTCAGCAGCTACAAAAGCTACTAAAGCGAGAGTGTAAGGAATATCAAGGTCCAAAATACTCAAATCTGATGAAGCCTGATAGGGAGAAAAAAATGACATAAAGTTAGGGAGTTACTTATATTCTAATGAATAAACAGAAGAAAAATATATACGTTATATTCTAAAACAGTTTGGAACAAAAAACCTTACTCGGGTTAAAATCCTTCCTACAGGGGTTGAGTCAAAGAAAAACATAGGAGCATTGAAGATAGCCGAAGTGAAACTTGAGAAGAAGGCCTTAGAAGCTTTTAATCCAATATTAGCAGCCAAGACAGACCTTATATATATAAATGCAGCATTAAGTAATGAAAATAATGAGTAAACTCCAATCAAAATGCCACTAGTTACTTTTGGAATTTCAATGGCTATAGCAAGCCAATAGGTTGATGCAGTCTGCAAAGCAATAAAAGCAAATTGTGCTAACATGGTTAAACACAGCAAGAATGACCCCCTGGAAAATGAAATATAATCCCAGAAGGCCTTCCACCCAACATCACCAATCTCTTTTTCTTCTTCTTGTGTAAGCTGTTCCCCAAGTTGACCCTTGGTAGAAATCACCCCCTCACTTTGATTTTTTGTTAGATTAAAACTTTGAGACTCTTCTGGATGTACCATAACCTCAATATCAGAATGTCTATCATTTTCATTTTTTTGATCCACTCCTGTTAATGTAGCTTTATGGGCACTCACAAGTTGTTCAAAGGCAGTTCCAGCAGTAAGGAGATCTTCATAACTACCCGATTGAATAACTTTTCCACCCTCCATTACCTAGAATATGAATTATAACATTATTTCAATCTAATGTAACATAATAGGAAACCAATGATATACTTTACCAGGATTGTATCAACTTCTGTGAGAAACTCCACTTGATGAGTCACTAGAATGACTGTTTTCTCTCTTAGAGAAGTCATGACACAGTCCTGTAATTTTGTAAATACTGAAGTTAGTTTGATTCGCAAAAATTAGGAGTTGAGCGCAACAGTTTTATTGTAATTAATTAACAAGATATAATTGATATTTTCTTACATTGAACAGAATAGCAGCAGTGTGTGCATCAACTGCACTGAATGGGTCATCAAGGAGATAGATGTCAGCGTCATTGTAAACTGCTCGAGCTAGTTGAATCCTTTGCCTCTGTCCTCCACTCATGTTAATCCCTCGCTGGCCTATTTCAGTAAGATCACCATGGCTAAAATCATTAATATCCATATCTAAGGCACAAACTTTAGTAGCATTCTCATATCTGGTTTTGTCCATTGGCTTTCCAAAAAGTATATTATCCCGAACTGTTCCACTTTGTATCCAAGAAGTTTGAGAAACATAGGCTATTGTGCCACGTACATTCACCTGTTTACCATAATCATGAAATATCAAGGAGAAAAAAGTGTTAGATGCCAAGATTATAAATATGAATTTGGCATGACAAAAAACTAAACTGGTTTGATTAATAACTCACAGTTCCTGAGATCTTGGGAATCTCTCCAAGTACTGCATACAAAAGAGATGATTTTCCAGCTCCAACTGGCCCACAAACTGCAATTTTCTGTCCCCATTTGATTTCTAAATTCACATCTTTTAAAGTTGGCGACACTGATTCATGATCCCAAATGAAGTTGCCAGCTTGGATTTCTACTGCATTAACTGAACTTTGCTTTATATTTCTTCCATAACCATTAATTCTATCTAACTCTTCATCGAGCAAAAAGGTATTGAGACGATCAAAGGAGACCTTAACTTGGATCATAATAGATAGAGCCTCCGGGATCAACCGAACAGGTTCACCCATTATCCTCAATGTTGTAAGAACTGTGAAAATGATTCCAGCATTCAATGGGGTACTATTGAAAAGAGAACACCCAAGGAAAACAACAGCAGGAACGATCGTAGGAGCCATCCAATACAGAAATGCCCCATAAGCTTTTATAATCTGTGCCTTAGACAACCATATGAATTCTTTAGCACGTAGGGACAAAACTAAGTTCTTGAATTTATCCTCCCAGGATTGTAACTTGATGATTTTCATACTATTTAGAATTTCTGAAGTTGCTCTGAGACGCTCATCTTGAGCCATCATGAATTGTGACTGAGTATTTTGTATAGTCTTTGCAAATGGTACATTGAGAACTACACAGATGAGAAGAGGGACTAATCCCGGAAGAGCACCGGCACCCACAATACTAAAAAGGAGAACAATGGACAAAACAAGTTGCACTGCAGAAGTCCACGTTATGTGAAACCACCATGGAAATTCACCCAATCGATATGCATCAACTGCGATGTAATTCACAACTTCTCCGGTTGAGTGCCTTCTCCTTGCTGAGCTGGAGAGCTTAAGCAGTTTCTGATACACTGCCACCATCAAAGCTGATCTAATTTTCATTCCTGACCTCCTTGAGCCAAAACCGTAATGTCTCTGGCACAGAGATTCAACCACTTTGCTGAGAATCATAAAACCCAGTATGGAAAAACCTTCTTTGAGATCTGCCTCGGTGCTATTTGAGTAGTTTACAAAGGCATAGAGTATTAGAGGAGAAATTATCATGCAAATACTTCTGAGTAATGCGTAAAATGCTATTAATATGTTCTCCTTTGAGAAAGTTCTTACTACAGACCAAAGAACCATGTTTTTGTTTTTGTTATTGTCGTTCTCCCTTACAAGGGATTCCCATGCATGCACGAAGTCCTGGTAGGCCGAGTTTGCTTCATCTTCAGGAAGAAGAAATGGGATTTCTTCAAGAGCTAGTGGCTTTGAGTAACCCAGTCTGAGTAAAGAATTAACCCAAGAGAAAGTCAACTTACTGAGAAGGGTAGCATGGCCTAGTTGTGTTTGTGTAGTTCCAACTCTCTCAGCTATCAGAGTCTCAGATAAACATGTAGTATATTGGATATTTTGGAATGTGCCAAAATACCAGAGATTTTGGACGGCGCAAAAGAGAAGTAAGAAATGTACAAGCCATTGTACCATTTCAAAAAGTTCAACTGCATGCTCTTTGAACATAATTTCAATGTTGAGAACTGAAGCCAATACACAGGAAGATGCCCACCAGATAGAGTTTAGAATTTTGATCCATTTGTTTCTCTGAACATGCAACGAAATTGTAAAAGAAAGCCACACGAATGCCCTGAAAACAGAAGCTAACCAGCTCTGCTGATTCCACAACTTCAAGCCATTGCAACAATGTGCAATGCTAATGAGAGCACAACAAACTGAGACAACTAGGAAAACCCAGTTCTTTCTGTTGCTACCACATTCAGAACGTCTTCTGATTAAAGAAACAAGCAAAGACATGTAGAAGACACCGATAAAAAGTAGCTTTAAAATATCTATTATGCTCGTTTGGGAGCACAAAGAAGTGAAATCAAAATCTCTCAGACAAGTCCATGAGAAATCAGCTGCATATCCGGTAACAGAGAAATACTGTTAAGTACATCACTTCTACATGTAACATTTCAAAATCATTGTTAAGTTAATAAGAAACTACATAATATTCAAAAAAACAAAGCCAACTGTGTTTAATGTGTATTTACTCTTTTCTAGTTTTCAATAAAATCCTCAAGGAAAAACATAGTTAAATGAATGTCAATCATTTGATGAGTAACAACACCACAATGCAAAAGCTCATAACGTAATATGATATTGCTCATAACAGGGAAAAGAACTAAAGTAAGTGTAATATACCTATGGTAATCCTAAAGTATGTCATTTTTGGAGCTTCAATGGCTTTCTCCTTTTGCAGTAGATCAGTCTGTTAGAGATCCTCAAGTTTTTAAGGAAAACTCATTGCAAAATTTTGCTCCTTGCAGAGAAGCCTGGTGTTTTCCAACATACTCATGAGTAGCATATTCTTACTCTCCTCTTTTTATGGGGCTATGCTGACAATTATGTTACAACAATAAATACAACAACATAAGTCTTTTCCTGTTTGGTGAAGTTGGCTACATGGATGAAAGGACATGATTAAAGACTAGATTTTCGAAGGTACTCCCTCCGTCTCATTAGAATTGTTGTCCTAGGTAATTTCACACAAACCAATAAAACCTAATAAATAGATGAAAGAAAATAATAATTTTGTAAATATTAACCTTATCCTAGTTAAGTCATTTTTAGTTTTTGTTGTCCATATCCTTAACATTATAAGGATATTAGTGAGAAAATGCAATTAATATTATATTAAAGAGCTAAAATGACAATTATTTTAGGACAATTTTTTCTTTTACATGACAATTATTATGGGACAGAGGGAGTATTATTTACCGTGAGATCTCTCTTAACAATTTCACTTAATGTCCTTCTTGACTCCTCAATGGTGCTTTTAGTAATCTTCTTTACATGTGCCTAAATCACATTAATCTGTTTTTTATTATTTTTTCTTTAATGAGTACTATACAACTATCTTTTCATATACAATTATTTCATATTTTGTCCTTTTATATATAGTTACACATTTATTTTAACATTTTTATTTATGTTACTTCCACTTTTTTCTTATGTTTGTTCCTTTAAAAGTTCAATATTCACTGTAGCATAGTATAATCAGATGTATAGAACAAATAAAGAATATATTAAAAATAAATCATCAATCACGTCTTAATCATTAAAAGATAATTATTTTTTATCTATTTATTTATTGTGAATGAACATCTAATTAGAACAGTAATGGACAGTTATAAACAAGTCTCTTCAAAGTAGTTATCCTTTTTTTTTTACTCTTAACATCATTGATTGTTGCGGTTGGTTTTACAATCTCTTACTCGTTATTTTTGGGAGTTTAAATCATAAAATGAAAAATTTGAGTAAAATTTCAATGATAACACAGAGGTTTCCAAAATCTCAATTTATTGTTGTTTTCTGTATAACTTTCAATATTTCTTGTAATTAACTTTGAACACTTGTATTACAGACTCTGAGACTCTATAAGATGGAATGATTTTTGCATGAGTATCATGTTGATAGGCACAACCAATTAAAAACTCAAAATAATAGTATTAAAATAACATTGATATAAACATTATTTTAAGAGAAATGTTAAAAATATGCTGACAAATATTTTTAAACACACTTTCTTTTATTGGTTAAAATTTTACAAATGAAAATATTTTTTCGATTTCACATTATATTTTATGATTATCTCTCCTGATTTTATAGTTTTTAATATATTTTAATCAATTAGAGAGAATGTGTTTAAAATAGTGTATTTCTAATTAACACTACTCTTATTTCAATACAGGTTAAACTTTTTGTTGGTTATATATCTATAGACACTGTCAAGAATTGCTTTATATGAAATTCTGCCATAATTTGTACACATTGATTATATGAAATAAGCCAAATAAATATTCGCAAGTGAAAAGGGGTGGTTTAAGGCCATCAAGCTGGCTTAGGTAAATATTAGCCATCAGACAAATAATCTGACGAGACCGAATACTAGGACAGACAGAGATTGCTGGCAGCTGTTGTTGGCTGTATACAAATTTCACAGATCGTGAAATACTTCTATTGGTTCTATCTATATTGTGTTTGAATGATTAAGAATTATACACATTTAAAAATCATGCTTGCTGGAGTATTGTGTGAATAATCAATTTCTGCCCATATGGCTATATCCTTCGTAGTAAAGCTTATTGATTTCTTTATAAACATATTTTTTCTTTTGTCACAACTAAAGATATACATCTACAAGCAACTACAAAGGCAAGTTTGCTTACTGCAAAAAAAATAATAGGGAAGATTGGGGGACCTTAGGATTCGGACGAAGTCCTAAATATTTTATAAAGAGTTCCTGCTGCAGCTGGACCAGTATTCCGCTACAAGCTTGTTGAATGAAGAAAATTTGACCTCCATAAGTTTTGAAGGTTCATCAATCATCATACTCCACCAGTTGACCTACGAATTACAATCACAATATAAAAACTCAATATCAATGGTATGAATCCAACAATTTTTACTGTCAGCTTATACCAACAAGCTATAGTCTCCTTAAAACCAAGCAAACCAATTTCAAGAATTAAAAGAATAATTTAAATTTTCTAGAATTTTTATTACAACGTTACCATAACTATTGTGGGGGGTAGAAGAGTTCAAAGTGTCCTGGTTATGTGTCTAGACTCTAGATTGCATGTGAAATTTACATTAATTAGTATGTTTTCACCCACAGGACAAAATCTAAGTCACATTCCTATGTATAAAAGAAATAGCAGCTTACCATAAGACAAAACCATGTCACTGTCTGTTACAGTTGGAACACTATGAGCCAAATTTAATAATGTATTCAGAGAATTTCTGCCAGATGACTCTTTGCAAAGCCAATGGATAGGACTGTAGCAGTGAAACTCTCACTGTTCACGTGGCTTAGATGAAGGGTTAAGGTTATATTGGAGATAGTTGTGTGCTAAATGGTAGTTTTTGTATATAAAGCCAATGGATTGTAGTTCTTATCTTACTAATATTTTAGCCTTATTTTTGTATAGCTAAAATGTATAATAACATATAAATTATATTTTGAATTTATAATAAATAATTTAAATTTTAATATAAGGTTTTTCACTATGAAATTGATAGACACTTAAGAAAATTAAGTATAACAGTCGGAAAAAAAATTAAGTGTACAAATAAAAAATAAAGGTGATTATTTTTAAAATTGAAATTGAAAGAAATCTTTTAAGTAATTGCGAGCAAAAATGTGTGAAATGCACTTTAAAAAAAACAAGAAGCGGGAGAAATAGTCGAGAATGTATCTAATTAAGAGAGTGGAGAAAATAAAACTCTCACTCTCCAATTTGTAGATAGTAACTTATAATATAGGAATGCAGAAGTTGTAAGGATTGGTATATACACTAATGAATTAATGGAGACAAATTAGAAATCTTTCAAAAAAAAAAATCTGCAATAACGTTATGTACTACTTAAATCCTTCTTCTGTTTTTTTTGCTGCATTCAAGGGGCAAAAGTCCAAAAATAAAGAAAAACTACTCAAAGCTAACAACTTCAGCTTGAATAGCTGATATCGAAAAAACAGGTATGTCTACAAAATAAACTAACCCCTCCTCAAGAGAGAGATCTTTGTTAGCAAACAAGTCTGCAACCTTGTTGCATTCTCTATAAACATGGAAAAACTGAATTGTCAATGCAGGCACAATGACAATCTTGATCTCATTCAAAATAACTTTCTCATGCTAATTTGGATTGACTAATCCTTGGATCATTTCAATAGCCTCTTCTGCATCTAATTGAATCTCCATCTTCCTATTTCCTTTCTCCTTAGCTAAATTGATCCTATGAAGCATGTGTTGGATAAGGTTTCCGTTTAATGCTTGACCCAAATCCCCAGGCGCTGGAAAAGGGGAATTTTGACTTTGGTCCAATTCCCGAGGAGCTGACCTCGGCCCATTCTATGTTTAGGGAACAGAAATCCCTAAACCTAATTCCTCTCTATAAATACAACATTTATAGATGGAGGATAGTGACCTGGCCAGAACAGACTGAGTGGCAGATATTGAGAGCACAGTGAAAAGTGAGCTTCCTGTGAGAGAGTCTCCGAGAGGTTGAGAGCAACCCTTGTAGAGAGAGAGAGTTCTCTTCATTGTTGGTAAGGTTGAGCGTAACTCCGGCGAGAGGCCGTGGAGTGTTTTGTAATCATTATTTTTAACAGTGGATTGATTTCTGGACAAGGTCTCGTGGGTTTTCCTCTTTGAGGTTTTCTCCCACGTTAAGCCACATTGCCGTGTTTTTCTTCTCTCCTGCTCTTTCTCATTTGATTTCACGTTTCCGCACTTTATTATTGTTTGATCGTTTGTGAGAGTTGAGTCTGTGAGACTCCTGTTAGTGAGAAGAGAGGCTTGCGCACCCCCATAATTCAGCTTGTATAACAGAACAATACCTCAATCTACAAGCAAAAGCTTTGGGGCCACTACTTAAATCCTTCTAGTGTTTTAACGGAAGTTGTAAAAGGGTCTATATTAATTTGATATTTCAATCTTGATTATATATTTTGGTTTTGATCTTTCAGTTTTTTTTTTTTTTGTTACAATGATGTTTCAGTATTTTAATTACACAAAACATACGTCTCAATTATAGCACGTATACCAGAATGATTATTTCGTTTATTTGATTTAGGGAGTTCACTTAAGTCTCTGAAGAGATCATCATTCACCAACCTTTACATGCGGCTGCCATGACATGGACAATTCACCTTTCACATGTCAACTTCCGTTGGAAAAAAAATGATTGTCATATGATGGTATAGAGACAAACATGACCAACTAAAGAACAAATGGAGGATCTCAAGAAAAAATTTAAGAACGGGAACTAATTTGAAATTAGGCTCAAATATGTTTCTGATGTCTAATAGATACTTAAATTTTGTGTTTATTATTTGATAAATTTTTTTCATTAAGTTCCTAACAAAATGATAATTTTGTTTTTAGTTCTTGTCACTTTTTTTTTTACTCCCTGATAAATTAGAGATTTTGTATTTGTTTCTTGATAAAAAAATTCATAAGAACTAATAACAAATGAAAAAAATATTAAAAAATAAATACAAAATTTATTAATTTATTAGGAATTAAAAAAATATTAAATACAAAAACAAAATTGATACTTTTCCAAGGAGTAAAAACAAAAAAAAAATTAGAAAACAAACATAAAATTTGAATATTTATTTTATATATATATATATATATATATTAGTCTTGAAATTATTAAAAAAAGTTAAGAGACAATGATCAAAGATGATAATGACAAAGTGTGAACTATTTTGAAACCAAATGCCCAAATGATAACAATATTTTTTAAATAAAATGCCAATGCTTCATGTGAAGAACTTCTGTGGAAACTACAATGTTGCCAATATTTTGGTAATTAATTTTATGTGTAAACTATAATGAGACTCATACACATGTTTATATGCCAGGTTAGATACTTAATTATTGATGCAAGAATATCTCCATATTGGATTATATATAGTTGAACAGTAATTAAATTCTTTGGAAACAAAGTTGTAAGTTGAATATCGCAATATCTAGCTAGGTAACTATAATGAGTAGATTTTATAAACATTTTCATTCTGTCTCTCCAGTAAGGATAGTTTGTTCCAAAGAAAGTCAGGGTCCTTGTAATGGAAGCTCCTTCAACAAGTTGATTCTCCAAGTATGCCAAAATGAATCTTCATGCTAAGATAAAGGAATAAAAATATATTTTAACAAAAGAAATGTAAACCCTAAAACAAATAATTACTGGAATCAATCATGTAAATTAATAATCGAAATGATTGATTTTTAGATATGAGAAAAGCTCCATTGTCGAATTCAGACCTAACCATTAATCGAGAAGTGATGGGAACGACGAATTTGAGACTGTCAAAATGAAATAAATACAATAGAAATCAGTAAAAAAGACTCAAATTAAAATGGAGGGCTTCTCTTCATCTTTTTATAAAGTTCCTTCAGATTCTCAAAATCTGCATTTAAACCCGATCTCTCCTTGCCAAGATCAGCATGATGTTTCATTACCTTGCCCAAGGACGTAGAAACATACTTGACAGATTCAAGAATTTCTTGTTTTTTGGTCAATTTCTTCGAGTTGGCAGTTTGGAGTTTAGTCTTCTCTTTGTTTAAGCCCTCATTTTCTTGTTGAAGTTTCTTGATGGCCTCTTGGATCATCTTTTGGCTTTTTTCCAGAGTCTCAATTTTACCCTTATTCGTTGCAACCACATCATCTAGCTTTTGAACTTTGGATTTGGAATCATTAATTTTATCAAAAGCTTGTTTTTTCTCAGCTTCAATCTTTTTTGCCTTTTCTTCATTCAAGGATTTGTCCTTGCAAATTGTCACTACTTTGTTGTAGAAATCAACAAATTTATTGAGTCCTTTGCTTTGGCTCTCAGATAGATCTCGAATATAATTATCAAGTTTCTTCAAAGTTACCTCAACTTGTTCTCTGTATTCAACTCGTTGAATGTTGCACAACAGTGGCTGAGAGAAGGCCAAAGACCGAAGTTCTTCAAGAATGTTGGAAACTTTTTCAGTCAATCTGGACTGTTGAATTGTTGTTTCTGATAGTTTCAATGAAATTGAAACATTGCTTGATAGGAAATCGAAGAGTGCAAAGGGATCATCATTGAGTTTGTTTAGATAATCGTCAATCTCCATAGGGGTGTATTCAGAAACCACCTTACTGCTTCCAACCTCCAGTTGATCTTTTGAAGAAAAAGATTCGCTTGAATTCTGAGCTTTACCTCGATTTGGAGAGTTTGACAATTTTTCTTGTTGGTTGAAGTCAAAGGAAGATGTCTTGTATAGTAACCTTAATGCATCCTTGCTTTCTTCTTCAGATGAACTTGAAGAATATGACTCTTCAGCCTCTTGGTTCAATATAGACTGTTTCAAGAGTGAAAAGAAAGTTAGAATTAATTTGATCTAAAAAACACCAAGAAGGTCTAGCATAGTTGGTATATAGCTGGTTCCTTAAGCATGTTGTCCAGAGTCCCATTCCTAAACATGTGGATGGAGAGGACTTTGTTGAGAGAGGGTTTCTGCGTTGAAAATATGTGTTTAGGATTACCTCTTCTTCCTCTTGGGGTTGACTTTTTTCCTGTGCTGTTTCAGAAACAGATTCCATGTCCACTTTCTGATATACATGAGATCAAGTTAGAATGACTAATAGTGTTTGGAACCCATTGAAAAAGAAAGAATTACATTTGGGATGTGAAAGCTATAACTATTAATTTCTTAAAATTACCTTCAAAACATAGAAAATCTCATCCTAAGCTGTGGAACTAAACATGCTATAAGTTTTTGGACAAACTCAAGATTATATCTGTAGAAAACATACCTCAAAAGCTGAAGGTAAAGGGCTTGGAATCCTAACTTTCACTTTCATTCTTTTATGAAATTCCTTGGGCTGTATATGAATTGATGTCAGTTTTTCACAATAGAGCTTGAATAAAATAAATATTGGACTGGAAAAGTAAGTCAATTACTACTTGTTTTATAGTTCCCTTAGCACCCGAACTTGAAGCAAATTTTGCTTCAAATTGTGTTGGTTCGCTACCATTGGCTGTAGTGGTAGATTCTTGTTCAAAACCTGTTTCTGGAAGAACAGTTGAATCATCTGAAGACTGAAAGAAGAGTTGAAAAGAGAATAAGTTAATTTAAAGAAGTTATTTTACATCAGCTTCTTGGATTTAGCCCTACCTTGTTGACAAAGGAACAATTTAAAAAGAGGCCTTACCTTTTGCCTTGTGACCAAACTCTTGGATTTAGCCCTACCTTTTCTTTTTCTCGAGGTCTTAAGAGATTCTTCATCATCACTTTCCCAATTTCTTCCCTCTTGAAATATTCCTTTGGAGACAGTAAAACATTTTAGTCAAAAGAAATCAAAGGTAAGTTAGCACAATTCAAGTTTAACTTATAAAAATAATTATGCATACAAATTTCGAATTTGGGCATTTTGAATATCATAGTATATATTTTTTTAAGGAAATTAGTGGCAGTATGTTAATACTCCCTCCGGTTCTTATATAAGGTAAATTAAAAGTGTAGTTTAATCTTTATTATAAAGTCCAATATATTTCTTCTAAAAAAATCCAATATAAAATATTTCTTACATTAATTATTTTTTTATAAAGTTGTTCTTAATTAAAATCTGCTCTAGAATGATGTGATAGTGACAAAAACACAACTTATTAATATTTGCTAGTTTTGGAAAAAAAATAATCTACGACAGATTTAATGCTCTTAACTAAATTAACTAACTTTTTAAATTTTGATTAGCTAATTAACTAAATCTTATAATTAAAATCGGAGGGAATATGATTTTTAAATAATATACATAAAAAATAAAGAATGTAATATTTATAGATTATTATAAGAGATTGGTGAAGGAGAGTAACGAGTTGCATACCGACTATACAATCAGAGGTGTTGTGTTCACTCATTTCCCATTGTTGATTCGCTATCTGGTTTCTTATGCCATTGTTTTCCTCCTCTGCATATCGTTCTGTTTCCCGCTTCACTCCCTTCTCAAGGTTCTTTTTCTTATTCGAATCCAAGTCCAACTCTTCTAAAACACTCAGCACATCCGAAACTCTTATGAGGTTTATCCCACACTCTTTAATACAAATGGAGTCACCAACTTCCGCCTCATCATTTTCATTTGTAACACAGAACTCAAAAGAAACCTTTGGCTCATAATATTTGAGAATGCTGTCACAGTGGAATGGATCATACCATACATAAACGTGATCCGAGTTCAATCCCCTGATATCACTACATAACCATGTTGCCTTTGTACCTTTTCCTGGCAAGTGACATATACATTTTATCTTAGTGTCATGCTTCTTCATTCCACCAGCTGGAGAAAGAACCACCCAGTAAATGAAGCCCAAAAAGTTGGAACGTTTGGGAAGTTCAATGGAAATGGAAGACTTAGTGGTTCGATCTTGAATCTTCCATGGCACCCTGCTTCCTGGTAAACAAAGCTCAACACTGTTATAGTTGTAGCCGTTGACAGCCCCACGGATTCTTACTAAAACATTGTCAAATGCAGCACTCATCATTGTTAAATGGAGGCTTTCCATTATAAGCTTGAGTGAATGTCCATCCAAATTCAAGTTGTTCTTGAATGTAATGTGTTTGGTCATTCCCAACATCTTTGTCGCCAAAGAGTTTAAGTTTGACACTGACACCAATGACATGCAGTTAGTGGCACCTAAGTATTTGATGCGGGATGGAAGCATTGGCAGGCACAGAAGTTCCTTGCAATTCTCCACCGACAGAATTTGCAACTCTTCAAGATTCTTAATGCTTTCAGGCAATCTTTTCACATTGCTTCCATCTAGCCTTAGTTCTTGTAATTGTGATAAGCCACTGATGTTCTCGGGGAGTTCAACTAAGTTACTCATATCCTTCATATGCAGTATTTGTAGGGACCTTAACCCATCAAACAGGGCATGTAGTTGCTGTTTGTCAATTACTAGTCCACTATCAGAAAGCTTCAGCTCCTGGAGAGATGTCAAGCAAGATAGCTCCTTTAAAAGATGCCCTAGTCTTAAACCCTCTAGATTGAGCCATTTAAGCTTATGCATACGCCCTATTGATGTGTCCATCGTTTGGATTCCGGTATTGCTCAAATCCAAGTTTTCAATTAAATCTGATGACAGGGCAAATTCCTCCAAACTTGAGCAACCTTTGACACTGATCTTCTCCAGAGATTTTAAATGCTTCTCACCTTTAACTCTCTTAAGGTTTGTACACCCATCCAATATCAAAGTAACAAGGGTGTCGGAGGATAAAACAGATGGATGAAGATACTGCAAACTTTCACAACAGGAGAGATTCACCCATTTAAGTCTTGGGGCCTTAGACAAATCTGGAACTTCTTCAAACTGTTTGCATTCACTTAGCTCAATTCCCTCTAAATTGTCAAGTTCCTGTAAACAAAAGGAGACATCACAATGGAAAATCCTTAAAAATTAAGTACTAACACGTGTACTTATATTTTTTTTTTTTACCTGCATCCCCTGCCAGAGTTGTTTAAGTTTGCTGTGTGGCATGTGAATCTCAGCCAGCAACTTAGCACAGAAACATGAGGGAAGAGACTCAAAAGGGTATCCGGTCCACTCCAGATATCTCAGTTTATCAGAAAATGGCTCAAGAGTTGCAGGAAGGTCGAGGTATGTACTACTAGAACTCTGACCCAAGGTGTTATTGAATTTCAGAAATCTCAAGTTTTTCATTTTTGTGAATGTGTCAGCATGCAAAAGTAAATCTTTAATTTCAGACAAATCTAATGTTATGCCTTGAATTGCATCAGTTCCCTGACAAAAGACAAAAAAAAAATTAAAAAGTAAATAGTATCAAGTTTGCTACAATTTCTATATAAAAACATGTCTTATAAAAGGTCAGCGTATTTTTTCTTACGTTGTTTTTTTCAATCACCTCACGAGCTTCCTTATCCTTCAATCGAGTACGTTGTCCAGGATCTCCTTTACATTCTTGACGTACTATCTCCAGACCCATTTTTTGCATCAAGTCGTGCATTTGTATTATGTTGCTATTTGAAATTGTTATCAAAGCTTTGTCTTCAAGAACTTCTATTCCACAAGTTGCCGCAAAATCACAGGCATCTAATATCCTTATGACATGATCTTTCTTTTTTTCTTTGAAAAAAAATGCAATGTCTAGAAATATATTCTTTTCTAGATCATCTAATCCAGTATAGCTCTCTTTTAACACGTTCTGAATCTTCTCATTAGGATACTTGCTGAGTTTCTCTAAAGTACATTTCCAAAAATCGATATTTTTTGTATGAAGATATGAACCCAGAACTTTAAGAGCTAATGGAACCCCATCAGCATATTTAACTGCACTTTCTGAGAGACTCTCATAACCCTTTTGGGGATGCTTTCTCTTGAAGGCTTCTAAGCAAAAAAGCTTTAGAGATTCTGGATTTTTCAATTTCTTAACCTTGTATATACATTCAACTTTTCCGACAAGCAATTGCTTATCTCTTGTTGTTGTGATGAGTCTGCTTTCGTGATGTAGGTCACCAAACTCTCTACATAAATACTCCAATAAGTCTAAACTATCCATACTGTAACGCCCTTGATTGTCAACGTTACACATACCATCAAGTACAATCAAAACCTTTTTATTACTGAGTCTCCTCATATCAAATGTGGATCCTGCAACCGTTGATGTGGAAACTTCCTCCTTCAAGAGTGCAGAGAAAAGCTTATCGAGTGAATACTCTTTTGAACTGTCCACGAAGCAGACATTATCGTATTGGACGAAGAGTTTGGCAAACAAGAATTTAGCAATGGTTGACTTACCAATTCCCCCCATACCCCAAATTCCAATGACTCGAAATTTTTTCAATAATAATTCTACATTCTCACAAATGTTTTCAGTTCCGACAAGGTTTTCTAGTTCAGTAGGGTATCTCAGTTGTAGCTTTTGCAATACATCATTGACAACATTCTCGATGACGTGAGATTCATCCCTGACATAAAAAAGAAACAATCGAGTAAAGAGGAATATTAACTTGAGAAAAGCAAGGAGAGTATGAGCTGAAATCATACTAAACTAGGTAAAAGGTATCACGTCCATGCGCACTTGCACAGGTAAATTAACTCGGCTATTTAAATTAAGAGGAATGCTACACATACTATCTCTACGGATCTGGATCTTCTCCAATTGAAAATAATGGAAGAGTCTCCAATTAACAAATTTTTAACCATTAGATTTTATTAGTGGAATTGGGATATAACCACATGTTCAACTTAATCTTTTTGTTTTTTTGCTTTTTGTTTTATGTAGTGCTCCCGTAAGGTTTTTTCAACTTAAACTTTTTTGATTCTATCCATGTTGACATTGGAGGAACTCCAACAATTTTTATTACTAAGAGCACCTTTAGTGTTAGGTTTTGGGGAGGGATATTCAGCTGAAGATCTTTCATTTTCTAAATCCACCATTAAATGGAGAATAAAGATCTCTACGTGAAAATCTAGTTTTTTCCTAAGAATCCTGAAAATCTATACGGAATTAAAAAAGATGATTTTTTATACGACAGAAGCAGACGGGAGGGAGAACGCAAAGGGAAGGCACAGACAGGAGGGGAAGCACAAACAAGAGGGGGAGCGCGAACGAGAGGGACAGGAGCTTGAGGGAAAGGGAAGAGGAGAGAAAAAAAAAAGAAAGTTTGTTTGGTACAAGGAAGGAAAAAAGAAAATTAAAAAGGGGAACTAAAAAAACAAAAAATAAAATAAAATTAAAATTAATTATATATTTTATTAATATTTATATATTTTTTTATATTTTATTAATTAAAATTAATTTAATTTAATATAATTAAATTTTAAATATTTAAAAGTGGAGTTCATATAAAACACTATAATGTTAACAAAAAAGTGATCTAAAATTGAGATCTACTACAAAAAGTGCTTAAAAGGTAGAGGAGAGAGTGAATAGTCTCTCAATAATGTTGTCGAAGTTCATGGATTTTGCTGGAGAAGGAGGCGTATGCGGTAAGACCCGCTTTGAGTCGTCGAGTCAACTCATCAAGCAAGCGATCCAACTTGGAGCTCAGAGCCTGGAGCTCGACAGTGAACGTGGGAGCCTCGACGAGGACGTGTTGTGTGTGGAGCTTGTGGTCAAGGAAGGAGAGTGCGGAGGGAGGTGAAAGGGTGGCAGCGTTTGGAGTCACTCAATCGTGAAAATTGAATTTCGGTGGTTCTTGAAGGTTCTTCGCTACCGTGTGAGGCTATTCTCCGATAAAATACATTATCAGAGACGCTCGAGGGGGAAAAGCTACACGAGCACTACAACTTTTAAAAAAAAATTAAGTTGGTCTCTACTCTTGCTTCCTCTTAATAATCTAGAGAGGCAGTTGGTGTCTCTCTTGGAGATAGTTGTTACCTGTGTGTGCGGGAGTCCGAGTCCCATCCAGATATATTAGCTGCTTCTTTGAGAGCAGCTCTCCACCTAGAAACATGTTTTCTGTTGTCTGTGTCCCGCTCATGCTTTGCGAATGCCTGTCCATAACTTCTTCTCTGATTTCTTATGTCTGACGGATCTACTTTATAAAAGACAGGTATAACAACCTGACCCAGCTTTCTTCTGCAGTCGAGTATCTTCACCAGCTCTCTCAAACACCATGTCGAGGAAGCGTAGTTTTCGGAGAAAACAACGATCGACACGTGCGACTCCTTTATTGATTTGGCAAGCATTGGCCAAACATAGTCTCCTCTGTTGAGCTGGTAATCTATGAATGTTTTTATTGATTTTTTAGTCAGAGCACTGTAAAGATGGCTAGTGAAGTTAGTTCGGGTGTCCTCTCCTCTGTAGCTCACAAATACTTCGTACTTTCTGGGGAAGGAAGATGACATATTCACTGCAAATGCAAGGATCGAACATTTTCGCCTGGAACACGTCAAAATATATATTGAACTGTTTAGAAATAGAAAAGCATTTTGCATTGACTTGAAATCCATTGACATAGGATTAAGAAACTAACAATAAGGATAAGGATAAGAAAGAAAATATATAATTTAGATCTTTAAAACAAATCTATATGTTTGGAAGAGACCTAAAATGGAATAAAGGTATCTAGGGATTAGTCGTTCCAAAGAAATTCTCTCTAAATACATAATACACATGACATTCTATTTGATTTTATTTCAAAATTGAATCAATTTTATAAGTTTAAAAAAGACCTGTCAAACGCTGACAAAATTTTTGCTCCTAGATGTGTAGAATGTTGATAAATTCGTCTCCAAATTATATAAATTTAAACTTTAATTCTCGAAAATGAAAAAAAATGTGACAAATTCATTCATATGTTAACTTTTATTTGTTATGTTATCGTTAATGAAAAAGTCTAAGTAACACAGAGATGAAAATGTCATAAAAATTATTGTCAACATGACTGCTGAATAGATTGGACCAAAATGACAATAAATTTTCATTAAATTAATTTGTTAGACCTCAAATTTTGTTTTATTTATGGATAAAATATAATTTAATCTTCATCTTTTCCCCTTTTTGTGATTGGAAAATTTGTAATGATTGATATATTGTTACAATGTTTAGTTTGATACACTCGTAGAATGTTTATTTTGAAAAATTCTATTGTAACAACATTAGGTAGGGACAAAATCAAGTTGGGTCTCTTTTTGGGTAAGGATTAAATCAATGATCATGCATTTTCGTTTGAGTCTCATATTTCAGGTACTATCATTTTTGGGTCTCAAGTTAGGTCTTATTAATCAACATTATTATTTTAACTTATGATTTCTTTCCTATTTTTTTAATTGTTTATTATAATGTTATGTTTGCAACGATAAAAAAAGAGGGAGAAGATGAAGTTAAATTATGTTTTACCCTTAAATGAAACGAAATTTCAGGACTGACAAATTAGTCCAATGGAAACTTATTGACATTTTGGTTTAATCTATTCAGCAATCATATTGACAATCGTTTTTGTGACATTTTCCTACCTCAGTCCCACATCGACTATTTCAATAACAGTAACATACGAAAGTTAACGAATAGATAAATTTGTCGCACTATTTTCATTTTCGACTACTAAAATTTGAATTTTCATCTTTTTCAGGACAAATTTGTTAGCACAATACACATTCAGGGATGAAAATGACTATTGACCCCAAAATAAATACATTCATTATCCTATTAACAATATAAATCATAATTATTTGCAAGAAAAAAAAAGTTAACGGTTTAATTATGAGAAGTATCATTGAAATAATCACTATTTAAATAATTTAGTTTTATAAGTTTTTAAAATAAATTTAAATTGATATTATTAATTAAAATTAAGACTAACTTAATTATTTTTATTTATCTTAATAAATTAATTATTTGTTTCTTATATAAAGGATATTGACACTATTTATTATTTTATTGTCTAGTCCTTTTGAGTTAACCACATAAATTAGAAGAACAAAAATCTAGACTTAAATCACCATTTACACTTTAATTATGCTACTTAGTATCTTAATTATTTAGTTTAGCTCGCACCCGGCCACTGGTAATCACTAGATTAATATATATTAATGCTAATTCTCATAAAACAAATGGAATTCACTAACAATGTATATCTAAGTGGTTTAAAATATTTAATATGATGAATTTAAAATACATTGATTAAAAAATATTTAGAATTTACTGTAGGGGAACCAAATCTCAACCGTAACTTGAATATCACCATATTTCGATCAATAGCTTCTTCCACGAATTTGACAAATAATAGCTAAGATGCATGCGGAACACACTTTTCAGAAAAAATGGTATCTTGCTCATTACAATAACTCAAAATGGGGGATGACACAACTCCCATTAACAGACAAAAAATTGGCTATTCGACTATAAGTAGCTCATTTTCAGTGTATGCAAACATCATTTTAAAAGGGTTCTTGTCAAATGTTCTCTGGCTGTAGCCCAGGCTTGAGTTAATGTCTGCAATATCAATACTCACTGTCAGAATGAATAGCTAGCCATTGTTATTTTAAAATGTAATCCATCGAAAGTCATAATTGATTCAAAATTGGGCTCGCAAAAATGTGTTTTAGAAAATTGCCATTAAGGGTGTGGTAACATAAGCTTGAGGAATAGCCTATATGGCAGGTTTTGTGGGGTTTGCATTGTAAAATCCAATAGAAAGCACATGTTACTAACAGAAACTAGGGTGTGTTTGGATTAGCGTTGAAACCACACTGAACAGAGAAGCAACTATGTTTGTAGCTTTCAATTGCTTCCCAAACACACACCAAGTCAAAACGGAGTTGCATTACCTGCTCTGACAAGGGGGCATCAGCATCCAAGCTATGAGAGGTCACTTTTTCAGCAATAAGAGGTCCATTTGTTTCAAGTATCATCCTTCAAGGAAAAGTAAATACTATTAAAAAATAAATTAAGCTTATCTGGGAAAGAAAAATAGTGACTAAGATATATATGCATACCCTCCATCAACAATCTCGTCAAGACACAAGAGAATGAGATCCAAGTTCTCAAATGCCTCTCTTTTGTCAACATTGCTCCTGCAAAAGGCATACAGAGGAATAAACACAAAGAACATGATCAGTAAAGACGCATCAGGTTTTAAATCAACATAGCAAATACAACCAAAAATACCTCAACAGAAGTGTGACTGCATCAAAGAAACCTTGAAGAACTGACGCTAGAATGAGCTCATTTTCATCTTCACCACCAGTGACAAAGAAATGCAGGTCTTGTACAAATTTGTAAATAATGATATTGTTCTCAAGTAGTGTTACCTCAGCTGCAGATAATTGTAAACCATGTGTTATTATCAAAAGAAACACGATAAACATGAATAATACTGACAAAAGTTTGTTCTTTTTCTTTAATAATAGATTCTATCATTTGTATGGTATGCTGAAAGGTGCTTTCGTTGAATTATTAGTTTCATGTTGATTCTAAGGTAATTAGGGATGTTCATCATATGTTCAAATCAGTATACTACGGTTATCACTTACTACCACTAGTGACAAGTTAATAAACTTTTCAATCTTAATGTTTATCAATTAATACTTAATACAAACCCAAGGGTTGAACCAAAATACTACATGTTTAGCAGTATGGCTGACCAGGGTGAAATTTTGTATACATTCAATATAATATTAGAAAAGATGTCTAAGTTATACGTAAGCACTTGAAAGTCCAGCATTGTCAGAGAGGAATGCACAACTAAAGAAAAGAATAGCCCAATCTGATTCTGAACTTGTTATGCAGAGACCGGAATGCCAAATCATAAGACTGTTCCAAAAGACTTCACTGAATTTTTTGTATACTGATGAAAAACACCAACTCATGTATGTGAGACACAATTTCCAGTTTCATCCGTGATATAAAAAGGTCATAAAAACACTTCAATTTTTTTATTTTAGTCCAAGGTCTAACATCATGACCTACATGTTTAACAAGGTTAAGAAATTAGCTCTGTGTTGAAAGTAAATAGAATTCTAGGCAAAAATGCTCACAAACAGAAGATTTTAAAGATCAATGCAAAATAGCATAATCATTAAGCAAAAATCTGTTACATAAAAAATCATGGTTAGATTGAAACAGCCACCCCTAGCACCTAATATTAAATATAGTGACTTCATAGATGCATAGTTGTCAAACTCTACTGCTTACCTTCTGTACGAGCATTTGTCTTAACAGTCTTGGTAAATACAAACTTCTCAAAAGCTAACTTTGCATTGTTTGTTGGCCAGTCATCTGAGTAATACTTGACTGCCACACGCTTCCCTTCAGAGTCCAAAAGAAGAATATTTTTTATCGAAGGACACAAACCCTACAGGCGTAACAACATAGACACAAGTCATTAAAGGAGCACTGTATTTATCACCAATACCTTGCACAAATATCAGAAGCTTCTCCTCCATGAAAGCAAATGCAAGCAGAGTGTGTGCAACACAGCTTCATTTTCTTCATTTTCTCACACCATCCTTTATAGGAAAATAAAAATTGATAATCAAGATTTTTCTTTTATTAGTTCCACTTTTTCTTTTATTAGTTCCCACTACCCACGAAGGCCCTGTTTAGATTAACTTCTCAACAAACATTTATAGGAGGAGAAAATATGATGGTAAAACAAATTAAGCTTTTCCCATTAGTTAAAATTAGCTTATGCATAAGTTATAATAAGCTTTTGGAGAGGTGAAATGAGAGAACGTCCATAAATTAACTTATGCATAAGCTAATTTTAAATTATGAGAAGAAGCTTAATTCATTTACCTTCTTATTTTCTTCTAAAGTGCTTATTGAGTAGTTTATTCAAACAGAGCCTAAGTTGCAATGTCATCAAAACTGCTGATTATGGCATTTGACATTGGAAACACACGTAAAATCCCCCAAGTCAATTGTAAAGTTCAAATATATTTTCCAGCACATTCACTAATCAGCAGACTTCAGTGTACATGAAAACGATAATAAATCGCTTTTCTCTTAATTATCATCAATTCTCCCAAGAGCAGGTACCATGCTTTCAAAAATTGATGAAAACCCAGCAACAAGTTCATACATTTATGTCGCAAAGTTTATTAGCTCAAAAGATAAACACTCAGGACCAATGTTCTAACCGGATCTGAAACGAGATAAGGCATATATCTCAAATTGTAACACCCATTCACATGTATATCATTGTTCAAACTCCAGATCAGTTGATGATCCAACAAACAGTAACAAAATAAGAAATTTTTGCATACCCAATTCTTAGATTTATGAGAATAAGTTCATGTGGATACGGATCCATTACGACAGAAAAAGAAGATCAAAATTTCATCCATTTCATAGTTCTTCATATTTAGCAAAGGCCATTGAATTGCGATTTGTGTGCACATAACATAAGATAAGATGTTTGAGATGAAGATTTTGCAGAGAGAGAGAAAGAGGCTTACTTGAGATGCCATGTCTGAGAGAAGAAGTTGTTTGCCGGCGCTCTGAAGTTTGGAAGATCTATAATGAGAAGGAGCAAATAAGGAATTATGAATTTTTATTGTTACGGGAGAAGGGCAATTCGGTAAATAGAAAATATGGCTCTTTAATTTAGTAAACTAATGATGTCCTAATTTTCCCTATGGGTCTCAAAATCAACACTCGCAGTTCACGAAACCCAGACAAACAAAAACTGAAAATGTAGAATTGATTGTTTGTTATTTTTGAAAAAAAAAATGCTTTCTAATTAAAAAAATATTGTTAGATATGAATAAATTTAGAAATATTAGTGTAAAAAAAATTAAAATGTCAACCAATAAATAAAAAATCATGAAAAAAATTGACTTTATCTGAATTTGAAATACTATGCTTTAAAATGACTTGCTTGAATATTAAATTTAAAGAATTTTTAAAGTGATGGGAATTTTAAAGGAATTCTTTTAAGCAAAATGAAGAAATTTCAAATAACACTTAAAATAAGGAAATTTCAAATAACACCTACAATGAAATTTACATATGATAAAATTAAATTACTTTCTCTGAATAAAGAATTTGAAACACGAGAAATATAAATTGTTTTACTCAAACAAAGTGTTTTTTTACATAAATTTTTTTAAAAATTAAAGAAATTTAATTGAGGTAATTAAATTTCTATACATTTTAAATCTGTTGAAATTTTGAAATCTTTTATCCAAACACTACTATCTTAAGATAATTATTGTTAAAAATTAACAAACTTAATATACGTGATTATTTGATTATTTGTAATTGGATAATAGTGTAACAAATTTTTACATATAAAAAAATACTCTAAAAAAATATTTATTGTTTAGCTTTTAAAATTAAAAAATAAAATATTCCTAAGTCATTTTAGTAATTTTTTTTTAACTCAATACTCTTAGTATTGGTTCTTGATTGTTTACATGATTATTAGAATTAGCACGATTTGTGTATTTGTTCCTGACCTATTGTACGTTCATGTTGATCATAATAATAGAGCTTAAATTTTTATTTTATTTTAAAGCCCTATATTTTTACTCTTAATGTTTGAAAGATTTTCCACGTTAAAATCCTAATGCATCGTTTGTTAATTTTATGTTATTCACTTATATTTATTGATGACTCCTTCAAAATTCTTGTATGTGACATTTTTTTTATTTCCTATTATCTTGTTGTAATTTTCATTAAGGTGTGTTTCATCCCACCAAAAAGTCTCACATTGTTCAAAAAATTAAAATCAAGGATATTTTATAAAGATTATCCTCTTTTTAACCCCGTTGATGATCCTTTCTAAGTTTCTAAAGACAGCCGTGAAGACTCACGAGAGTCAAAATGGACAATATCTCAAATGTGGTTAACCTTACAATCGACACATAACAATACAATTGATTGTAGACCTCTCTCAAGTCTTAACCAACCGAGGCTATCGTTTTATTATTTATGTTTTTATTTATTTATACATTGTTATTTATTTATGTTTGAAGGAAGTTGTAACGCATTCTTCTCAGGATTTATGAAATTGTGTATGTGTGGTGGCTGCCACTGTGCAAAATGATTTTATTTGGTTAAAACGAAGGAAGTAAGCTGTGCCAAAATAGGTGTAACAAAATAGAAAATTAAGATGAAGAAAACTGTTCAACACATACAAAGAAGAAAGCATCACGCATGTATCGTTTCTTGTTATTTTTTAGTTATAAATATGAGAATGTGGGCTGTTAGTAAAGTAGACAAATTAACCGTTCAATAACTAAGAGAAACCAAAGTATTAATCTTCATATACAAAACTAGCAATTTGGACTGTGTATTAGTATCATTAAATTAAATATTAATACACATACAGCAGTGGGAATAAACTCAGACTCTGATTTATGTTCTGAGTCCATGCGTTTTTCTTGTCTAATTTATTGTTTCACTTTCACATAAGTGGGTCAAAATTAAACAGGTTTGATATTGTACTATGGACCACATTGAAGGAATGAGCTACAAAGCATGAATCTATGGTGCAGTATATAATGATGTCCTTAGGAGACCGGATTTTGTAGGGTGTTTGTGTTTCCCGCGAATCATAATAACAGGCCTTGAATCGTAAAATGTGCAGCTTTTAGTTCTGGAACTGTGTAAGGCTCTTTACATTTTGCCTTTGATTGTTTGGATTTGGAACATGTTTTAAGGAACTACCATCACTCTCCGCAGGTTTCACAATTAATTACTACTTATTTATGTGCGCAGCTTTTGGTTATCATGCTTCTTGGTTTGACTGTGTTTTAGTTTCAGTTCTGGTGCATACGTTTAGGTGGCAATGTTGTTGGACTCTTGGCTATAAACTTAGAGACAATAGCATATCATCATTTGTATTCAGAGCAGAATGGAATCAAGGTGCTAAGCTTTCATAGACTTTGCCTCTAGTCCTCTACCAAAAGGGTCCGTGTGTTAGAGAACAAAACCAGAAGAATTCTTAAAGAATGTGAAAGTGAATATTGACTTATGGCCAAAATGGTGAAAAGGTCTGGTTTTGCTCTAGATTGTCTCTACTCTCTAGTTAAACTGGGGTTAGTTACGCATGAATAATGTGATCATAATCTTATGATATGCATGGGGAATTATTTTACCTTTTTTATGACAAAGTACAGGTAACAATTTAAAACGGACTTTTGACATTCCTAAATGTGGTATTAAACCATTCCAAATGTTTCAAAATAAATTGTCCATTTTGACTGGTTCTAGGCAAAAAGTATTGGAAAGAAATATTATATTTATGCAGGATTCACACTATGCAGACTTTGCAGAGATGGCTATATATACACATACGTTAGTGTATGCCTCATAGTTTCCAAAATAAACAGTAAAATTTTTATCTTTAAATATTTTTATTGTAAACAATTAGCAGTAGTGTCTACTATAATTTTTTTTTTATCAATTGCAATAACTACTTTCAAAATCAAGTTTAGACCCATCATCCAGACATAAGAATAGTTATTATAAATCACATTAATTGATATTTCAAGTGATTTTAGATTTAGTAACATTAATCCAAACGCCATATATAAGATAGGTAAGTAGAAAATGTAGTATGGTAGACAATAGGGCCAATCTGATCTTTTCAAACTCCAATTATATTTGTTGGTCTAGTTATTTTGTTTAAAGCTAGCACCTATGCTGCTAATTAGACAATAATATGAGCTAACTAACTGATAGGGGGAAGACTGAAGAGTGCAAAGATTGGAACTTGCAACCTACAACATAACTCCAATCCACCCTATACGTAATATTTTTTTTTTCTTTTTGGTTTCTTTTTGTCTTGTCGAGTTTGCAAAAAGGTTCTGATGTCAAGTGCAAAATTATAGGATAAGTTGTTAATAAAAAGTAAAATGACATAACGAATTTTATAGTATTTAGGATAATGCTACTTATCAAATGCATCCATTCATAATGAAGAGAGTTTGTATATAAATGTTTTGAGATTAGCCTATGAGATTATCTGCTTGGCACTGATTGTAAAGATAATGATGATATATGGAATCCTTTGAATATGAGGACTACTACTTCTACTAACTACAACTTAAAGGGATATCATATATGAACTTGAGAAGGAGATATCATATCATTATATATCAACAATATTTAGTAGATATGAAAATGTTTATGGGCTATAGAAGGAAAGACCACACTTGCATTTCCAGCTCTCGGGCTCATAATTTGCATACTGGATTCCCAAATGGCTGCGTCTGGTGCTCGTGCTGGGAACTTGGATGGCTTCACATGGAACACAACCATAGCACTTGCGCTCACAACTTGGTGGACTTGACCCCATTTTGCTCACTCCTCCATCATATGCTTCCTTCATTGTCTCTGATGTACCTTCTATACCCATTAAACCCTTTAACATGGATACAAAACAGACACAGGGAAACAGTATATTAGTCACAAGTACACCAACTAGACCCACCCAGTTCCCAACCTAGAGAGAGATAAACACACCTTTTTTGGTTCTATAGTATGTGGTGGCGGAGACTGCAGAGCCTCTTCTTGGGCTGAAAAGAAGGGTGAGAAGAGTTAACATATGAGAGAAAGAATGAAGCATATCAGTTGAAGTATAATGAGGTGATCAAGATTCAAGAGTATAAAAAAATGTTCACTGAGCTAAAGGTTCTGAGTGCAAGCCCTTTAAATGCTATTTTGTTACTGCAAATGTTTGAAATTTTTTAGAGAAATGTCACTGATAATTTCTAAGTTGCAGTTGAGGTATGATAAACCCACAATTGCAAGGAATAGAAAGAAGTCAATCTCCAAAATGGTCATGTGTAAGTGTAACTAACCTGGAAGAAACGGCTTCCTTACTGCAGAAACCAAACTCACTAATTGCAGAGCTAGCAGAAAACAGAATAATCTTCGTCCAATCATTTTTCCTTCTTCAAACAAAAGTGCAAATGATGGATGTGATAAGATGATGTTTGTTGTTGATGGTAATTTAGATGGTTATGTTTGTTGTTGATGGTAGAGTTGGTGAGGAGGTGCAGATTTTGAATCACTCACTACACAAGTCACAACAAGTGGGTAGGCATGATTGCTGGAATATATGAAGGCTACCAAAGGAGCTTGCAAGCTTCAAATCCCAAAAAGCAGGCCAGGACCCCCAAACAAAATAAGGCTACACTTTAAAACCTATGCATTGGCCAAGAGATTTTGCTTCACAAGCAAGAGATTCAGTTTTCTTGTCACAGTTAAAAACCTCAGCAACTTTCACCTTCATTTGACAACTCATCTAGGAACTCCAAAGACTAGTCTTTTTTCCACTGTCTTTCTGCCTCTAATCTTGGATAACTTACCTTTCAAAACAAGCCAAAGCTTTCTCTCTCAAATCAATCCAAATTAGTAGTACTATTTGTGGTGGTCCACAAAATTCTGAATAACAGCATCCTTTTTTGGCCTGAATTGTCTGAAGCACTTACAAGATAAGGGTATTCAACATCAAATCGTCAACCTGATTAAATCAAAAATAGTAAAAATAAAAGATCTAAAAATCACATTTTTTGCGATTTAAATCAATTTTTGGATTTTGTTATAAAAAATTAAACCAAATTGAACAAACTCATATTATAATTATATTTATTTTTTTGATGATAATTAATAATAAGTATTAAATAATTTATTACTTTTTATTTATTTTATAATTAGAAAGTAAATTTTACTTTCATATGTTAAAAATGATGTACTAATAGTCTAATATTGTTAAAAAATAATATTAAATTTCAAGTAATGTAAAAATTATTATTATATTACATAAGAGTTTGTAATATTATTTTATATTAATGTTAAATAGAAGAGAAAGAAGAGAAAATATTAATTTTTAACTAAAATATGTTAAAAAATTAATAAAAATAAAATTCATTTTTCAAATTATATAATATATATTGGTAGATTTATATTATGATAATATATTAAAAAAATGTGAAACTGAACCAAATTAAATAAAAAAAATTAATTTAATTTGGTTTGGATTTAAAATTATATTTAAATAAGATTACATTTTTATTTTATGTTTGAATCAAATAATCTTTTATCTAAAAATTGAACAAAATCGTACCACCAACACAACCCTCTATAAATATCTAATACTATTTCAGAACCAAAAAAAACTTTGACGTATAGATCACACACTTACACAGCCTTTCCCTTTCCCTGATCCTTTCATTGCCATATGGGGAAGAAAGAAATCAACAACAGAAAGCCAGTTATTAAAAGTGGTAAAAAGCACCAGCCTCTAAGCACTCAGTTCTGCAGCAAAAGCAAAATTAATGAGTTAGTTAAAAAATTAAATAAGGTAACATTCTCAACTCTCTATGGATTGGTTGTTGGAGAACATACAAAATCTCCTCAGTACAACATCCAATCTGGGATATTCCTTTACTACTTGGAATTGAATTTGGGGTCCCACCTCGCCTGCTGGATATTTTCCCACATTCAATGAAGAGCATATATATTCCGGTTACATCATTTATTATGGTTCAAAAGGCACCGTGGGTGAAAGGGCTCAAACAAGGCATGCGCAATTAAAAATAAGAGGGTTTAGTGAATTATAGGTGAAATACTAGCCATTAAGTATTACTCCATCTCCTCTCATATGTAATTTATATATAATATTTCATTACCTAATTCATTAAGAAAAATAATTAATTAAATTAATAATAATAAATTTATCTTTTTCTAAAATCATCTTTCTCATTAATATTTCTTTTTCTTATAGTTGTATGTTAATATATTTTCTCTCTTCTTTTAATGGATGATATATTTAATTTAAAAATAATTAATGCAAAAAATATTATAGATTGTTCTTATAAAAATGAACAAATACTATTTAAACTTAGGTCTTATAAATAAGAATAAAGGAGTAGATTAAAAAAATGTTAACTAGTATTACTGTGACATTACTTAAGAAACTAAAAAGAAAAATATTTTTATTGAGATACATAAAATTATATTGTCTATAACTTTTATTAGGATCTCTTATGATTTACATAATAAATATTTTTTAATTTGTTAATTAATATTCCAAGATTACTCCTAGTTAGGAAGACCCTTAGAATTATTAGTATCTCATTATTTCTGCTAAGCTCTTAGGCTTGTTTTGTTGTTGTAATTGACTGCAGCTAGTGCAGTTTGGGAAGTGTTTCATGGAGACAGGCAATCAATAAGGTCGGTGATGTTATATAATAATATAAAGGTTAATAAAACTGAATTGAATAAATTAGTCATGTTAAAGAACCATCAAGGGAAGCACGGCTAAATAACAAATGCACCTATATACTATACATTTGAATAATGATCCACGTAATGTGGGTGAACACTATTGTCTGGGAATTATTACTTGTAGTTATTGGGCAGCTGAGTGACTTGAGTAAAAGGATATTTCATATGTTTGATGCGCTATATAGTCAAAGAAGCTGATGTTATCCACATACTAACCTGCAGACAGTTGCCAAGAAAGTGACAGAAAAGACCCCTAGTAATAATATAGGGGTTAGGGCTGCTGAAAAGGAGTTAAGAAAAGACAACGAGGGAGAAAAAAGATAAAGTGTTAATGAGTTTCTTAAAATCAAAAAAATACATACTTAAAAAATTTGTGCATTAAAGAAAATCTACATGTAATGAATGATTTCTTAAAAATAAAATGAGTTTCTTATATGAGAAACGGTTCTTTTAATCCACTTATGTAAAAAAAAAAAAAAAATGGAAAAGGAAGAGGGAGGTTTGCTAGCGACAATGATGGTTGCACGAGAGAGGTCCGTGAACGACGATAGTGTATGACGAAGGTCCATAGGCGCTGATGGTGGACGCATCACGACGATGGACACGGTGGCATGAGGAAGAGAGAAGGAAGTTGGATGCGCTGAAGTGAGGGCAACGTGATGGGAAGAAAAAAACAAATATGAAGTGAAGAAGACGCATGTTGGAGTCACAACCAGAGAAGGAGAAGGAAAGAAATATGAAATGGGAGACACTAGGAAGCTTCTAGAGTGGAAAGAAAAGGCGCGTGTGGACCGGGGGGAATGGACTTTATTTCTTTTAGTTTTAAAAAAATAAAGGCTGGAGATTAAAATTGCAAAAGGCTGAAAATTAACACTAAAAAAATGTTAAATTTTATTTTAAAAAATATAAATATGTGTGAATTTTTTTAAGTTTCTTATGATTTCTTGCATTTGAACAAAATATTGAGTGAATTCCTTATAAGTGACATGACATTATGAAAATCATAAAAAGTATTACGGAAACCATAAAAAATTAATGAAGGAATCCATTGAAGATGGTTCCATTAAAATGTTCTTCCATAGCTTGCATGAATGTTTGGTTATTCCAGTAACGTTAATTGGGAAATGCAAGAGTAAGTAATGGTAAATTCTTCTATTATATCTTAGTACTTTATAAAGTACTATTAAATAAAAAAGTGAATATGTTTAATATCTGAAAAACATAAATTGTATTTTTTTTAATTAGTAGTAGGAAGATTGATTTGAAAGAAAATTTGGAATTATTCGAAATGAATTGCAAAATTAACAACATTTTAAATAGGCTATCAAGTGTTTTAAGACTATTAATTTCTTTCGGGGAAAAAAGTAGGAATGTAATTAAACGGAAGTACTACACAAATCAAGACTTATCGTGCAGATATTCACTTTTTAATAATTCAACGTGGAAACTAGTTCATGTAAGGATTGCCTTGATTTATCACTAAATAAACTATTATTACTTACATATTAATTTTGTGTTCCTTATAGGATGAGCAAAATCCTACCAGATAATGAAAGAACAGCATAGCAGTTAGGACTGCACTATCAAAGTGGCCAGTAAGAAGCTTAAGACTCATAGTATATACAATTTTTTTTTTGGTAAATAAAGGATATATATACAATTAATCCAAAGAAGAAGAAAAAAGGGCTCATTTTATATACCACAAGGTGAAGTTTAACAGCTAAGAACTGGAGACAATATCAGCCCAATATATTGTTAAAAGACATACATGAGAAACCATACTACCATTACCCAGTTTTCTAGCACCAACCAATAACTTGAGCCACTATATCCCTAATTGAAGGCATCATATTACCCCAGCTCTATTATTGATACCAAACTTAAATACAAAACCATAAGTCAAGCAAACCTTCTTTGATCCTAAAGGTATTTTTGGGTTGAAAATTTAATGCAAGATCAATTTACCAGCAAGATCAGCTTTAACATTCTTGGGATGATATAAATTTGGATCAGCAAATATACAAATTGGCAAGAGGAAAATACGACACAAGATAGAATTGGCCGTACAAACTGAACGTAAGTAAACACCAATATTAGTGTAATTCAATCCCAAATTTTTATTCCATTTACAGGTGACATGTGAAATTTAGCTGCCTATAAAAAAGAGTGAACATACTTTATGAATCATAAATCCTGCTGACATACCAGATGAAGTTAAAGGTCAGAGTCTACAATAAAACTTTCACATTGATAATGTACCACTCCAGGGATAATTAAGTTCTTTCTTTTCTGAAAAGAAAAGGACCAGCATTCAAATAAACAATTGAAAAAAGAGAAATTTACTATTTATACAAGTTAGACAAATGGAGAAAGCAAACATGATAGTTTTGATAGTTAACACCATTGAAACAAGTCTTCACACTTTTTGTCACAAAATAAAGGCACATCCTAGACATCACTTTGGTGACGACACATCACGAGTGCCAGATTCGGATTCTTTCTTGGGATGAATGGCCTGAGCAACAGCTTCAATCTCCTCCTTCACCCGTTCAAACACACCAGGCGCTTTGATTTCATCCGGTGAAGTTCCCTCATCAATGTCATCACTTGTCCCGTGAGTTTCTTTGTGATGGTGTGGCGATTTGTCATGATGAAACACTGCCTCAATCTCCTCCTTAGCTCGCTCAAAAATGTTTGGAGTTTTCACATCTTTTTCTTTCAAGAAACAAAATACAAAGGACTTCAATCTTTAATTTTTTGAAGAGAAAAAAACCGTCATATCATGAAATTAGTCCACATATATACCAAGAACTTTGAACCAAGAGTAAATTACACCTACAACCTTGAGCTTTTTTCAGATTGCATGTAATCCCGGGCATTTTTAATGTTTACAACAACCTCCCTTGTATGGATACTCATGTAATGTGTAATGTATAAAGGGATCTCAGGGCAATATTTTTCAAAGGATGGAGCTGGTGTACGAATAGAAAAAGGAAAAGTATGCATACAATCTGAAAAAAATCTCAAAGATGTCATTATAATTTACTCTGGAACCCAAAATTCCAACATAAGAAATCAAACCCCCCC
>CM023956.1:476044-492821 GCA_013407115.1 Glycine latifolia
CAATCGACGTAGATACGCTGTCGTAAAATGTGTTATTTGTAGTAGTGTATATAGCTGCTTGGGCGGTATTTTGAGAGCATTGTGGCTCACTGTTTATGTATATGATGTATTTTGTACCCCTACGAGGGAAGATGTGTGTGCACATGTATTTTGGATCCTGTATGGATTGTGATGTACAGACGCTGTATATTTTGTACCCTCTTGTGAGGATGTGATCTGTGAGATCATGACACGGAGTGTCTATTCTTTTGTACAGCCACAATGTTTGTTTTGGCGATGTATATATATATATATATATATATATATATATATATATATATATATACATGTGACTTCTAATTCTCCTGATATATCTGTATGGATATTATTGTTTTACCTGCCGTTTTTTATGTTATTTGGATTGTAAAGGCTTGTTGTGGTGCCTTGATATTCGTAATAAGAATTGTTGATACTTACCATACATGATGAATCAAGAAATATGATTTTGAAAAAGGCTTCCGTTAGCTTTAATTAATTGATTTTAAACTAATTACTGCGCTAATCTGATTAAGTAATTGTTAATAAATTGGATGCATACAGGGTGTTACAAATGTCTTATGTATTAAATATTGGCTAAAATATACTAATAGTCTATTATATTATTTTTTCAAACTGATCCCCTAACTTTAAAAAGTTAAAAATAATCTTTTATTTATTTAAAATAGTCTTTTAATTCTTTATATTAATTCATGATATGTTAATTTTTTCCATATATATATATATATGTATATATATATATTAACATGATATTGAATTATTTTTTAATAAATTCTAGATATAAAATTTGTTTCATTAAATTCACATATATGAAAATTATAGGAATTGATTAGTGTTTGAACAAAAAATACCTTAAATTGCGTGAAAAATGAGTCTCATCAATAAAAAAAAAGAATGTGTATTAAATTTTTAGATTTTTGATTAATTCTCAGACTTGTTTTCATGCATTTTTTACCTTGTTTATATCTTTTTTTTTTCAAACACTAATTGATTTTCATAATTTTTATATAGATAAATTTAATGAAACATATTTTACGTTTTGAATCAATTAAAAAATATTTAAAATTATGTTTTAAAATTGAAAACAAACAATTTTTTTAAAGAAGTAACTTGTTATGAATTAAATAAATAATGGAACCATTTTAGAACTTTTTAAAATTAGGGAATCAATTTAAAACAAAAAATAAATTAAGGAAGCATTTGTATATTTTAGCCATTAGATATTTTAAAAACTAAAAAGATGTTAGTTTTGAAAATAGTTTTTAAGACTACTTATTCTTGTATAATATTAGTTTTTTTATTTAAAAAGAAAAGAAAAGAAAAGAAATGAACATGTCCTTATTAATATGGCGTTTGATAAAGGGACCCATTATAAGAATAGCATGGCTTTGACTGATTCTGTTTCTTTCACATCTCCGCGTGTAAACTTTTCACACAGTCATGTAACACTTTCTGCAAGTCACATTAGTATCATTTTCTAGATTCTGAATTCAAAATAACCCATTTATGGGACTCGTTGGCCACACAAAATTTCCTTATTTTCTATTCAAACTAAATGGTTCATAAGGTAATAAAAATTCCAAAATTATTCTGCATTAATTCCACCACTTTTCATGTCTTCAAAACTCGTGCCTTATAAAAGAGAAGGGAAGTGCCCATTTGAAATACTAAAACTCAAGTGTTGTTATATCTTTGCATCATAAAGGGAAGAAGCTGACTTCGTATAGTTTAAGGTGACCCTCTCTTTCCGGCACTTTTGATCATTAAGTTTTCTGTTGGAAAATGCCTTTGACTTTTATGAATCACATTGAAAAAATATATATCATGTGTTTACAAGGTTATGTTATGGTATGTAATTAGTATATATTGCTCCTTTGAGTTATTTTGTTGCTTTTTTAATTTAAGGATGGAGTAATTTATCGATGATTCATTTCAGAGGTAGGAATTGGTTTCTAGTTGGGGTGTTGGTGTGGCATGTTGTTAAAAGCATTTTTAATGATTGACTTGGTCTACTTTGATTTTCTTTTGGTAGTGCTATAACTCTTTTTGGGGTAGTGAATGTTTATGATCTTATGATGACTTTTTTGAGAATCTCAAGTTGATGAATTTGATGCATTAAATGGGTGGTCATACTGGTGACAAGGATAGGTCTTGTCTTCTTAAATTGTCACAATTGCTTGTGAGACTCTAACCTACCCATAGTGTTACTCATTTGTTTAAAGCAGAGATTTGCAAATTGTAACAGTGGAGTCATGAGTCAAAGGAGGGAGAGATCACATTCAGAACAATGAGCTTCAAAAAGTGCAGAAATTTGTATAAGCCTGATCATGAGTTGGATGAGGTTATTATTACTGAAAAAACTACAAGATCAAAGAGGAGGAAGGTTGGGAATCTGAAGCTGCAAACTACATTTTCCTTCAAATATCTACTTTCTGATAACACTGGTAATTCAAAGGAGGGAGTTGGTGGTGGCTTGTTCAATGAACCTATTAGCCCCACAGTTGTGTTGCCAAAACCAGAAATCTTGTTTTCACCAAAGTCCATTGGGGAGCTTGATGTGGCTGCAATAAAGCTGCAGAAGGTTTACAAGAGCTACAGGACCAGAAGAAATCTGGCAGATTGTGCTGTTGTTTGTGAGGAGCTATGGTTTGTTCCAATATTCATGCTTGTGATCTTTTTTTCGTGCCTAAGGGATATGTGTTGAACTTAATTTTTATACACAGTCACTAAAAGATAATAAACTTATCATATCTAACTATTTCTGATTAGATTACAGTTTTACCATATAGAATATTTTCTCCAAATAGAATTCATTAATTAGTGCCAGGACCCAATCTATTTAAATCTTAGTTATTTATTTTTCTTTCGCAAAATATTTTGTTTCCTTTTATAGTATTTATTGTAAAAATAATAATATTTTTTCCTCTTTTTAAACAAAATATTCTGGTGTTATTTATGTTCCTTATTAATAATTTTTATCTTTTATAATTTATTATTGCTATATTAAAGACTTTAAAAAAATATTTACATTACAATAAAAGAATTAACAACCTGGATTTTTTTGTCAAAAATAAACTTAAATTTTAAGACATATCAACATGTATTCTTTTTTTATTACTATTTTAAATTATTTTCTTTTCTCTCATCTCATATTTATTTTTCTTGTTATTGTTTATGAGGTTTTAATGTACTTCTAACTTTAAGGGTATGAGTCTAAATGCAACTGTGTAAATTAGGAAAAAATAAATTAAATATCAAATTGTATCAAACATTCGTCAAAATTTTGCTTTAATAAATTTTTATAACATAATTGATTTTTTTCTTTTATATCAAGATTTACAATTAATTGGTCCGTCCCTGATTAGTGCTTAATTAATTTTCCCTGAATGAGCGTTTTCTTTGAAATCTTAATTACAGGTGGAAGAAGGCCTTAGACATTGTTGCTGTTAGTCGGTGTTCCACGTCACATTCTGACAATGGTAAATCAGAAACAGCTGTTTCAAAATGGGCAAGAGCTAGGACCATGGCTGCTAAGGTACCCCTTTTGTGTGGGAAGCTAGAATCTTTTGAATAAATATTGTGTTTGGCTTAATAATATTTTAGCCATTAGTTTCCAATTAGATGCAGTAGCTGCTTGAAATATAATTGACTGGACATAATCTGGTTTTTCCAATTATATATCTTTGACTGGAACCATAGTGACAAATTCAAAGTTTTCATTCTCTATCCGACATTTTTTTTCTTTTGGGATTTTGTTATCAATTTACCCTTTTTTTTTTCCTTTTGGGCTATTGGTAGGTGGGAAAAGGTTTGTCCAAAGATGATAAGGCGCAGAAATTAGCTCTAAGGCACTGGCTTGAAGCTGTAAGCTTATATGTCCACATCTTGATTAATTTCAGAGTTTTAAATTCATTCGGAGTACAATTAAGTAGATTAAACCAAACTAATTAGAGTCCCTTGTGTTTTTCAGATTGATCCACGTCATCGTTATGGGCACAATCTGCACATATACTATGCTGTTTGGTTTCATAGCCAGAGTTCACAACCTTTTTTCTACTGGTAAAATTATTTACAATGCAATTAATAAAATACTATTTTGTATAAAAATGTGAGCACACTTTTTATTCTAATTTTCTGATTTCATAATTGCATGTTGGTGATATGAAGGTTGGACGTGGGAGACGGGAAAGAAGTAAATCTTGACGAGTGCCCAAGAAGTGTATTGTATAGGCAGTGCATAAAGTATCTTGGACCAGTAAGTTATTTTCACCTCATCACTTCGACAATGCCACATAATATATATATGGTTTTTAATGGATGCACATATGGTGTGCTAATTATCGTGCTCACAATAACCGTTGGATAGTCAATTACAGAGTAGATAACTGTTGAATTTTTGCTACGATACTTTACCTGTCAAAACTTGGCTGAGGAAGCATAAAAAAAAATGAGATTAAAAAGTTAGTGCATACTGGATTTACTTATTTATTTTGGTGATACTAAGGATGTTGTATGAGTGTTTGCGCATCAAATTTTTTGATCCATCACTGCTTTTATTCATTTTTATTTTGACGGTAATAAAGACTTGTATAGTTACTAAACAATGCTTGGTCAATTTCTAGAGTGGCAGTGGTGTATGGAATTGCCTAGCTATGTTGACTATAAAATTAAAATTTAGGCCCAAAATCCATTGATTAGTTTGTATTTAGTTCCTTTAAAAAAAAGTTGGTATTTATTAAAATAAACTACCAACGTGGTATTTGTACACGTGCAGTCAATGCACTAAAGACTTCACCTATAATTACGAATTCTATGTTTGGGGAAATTATTCTTTATGCTTTTCAATAGTTTTGACTTTAGAAAATATTAGCAGCCACCACAATATTCTTTAATTTACGAGTGTTCATTTTGTTGTTTGCTTGCAAATGCAGAAAGAGAGGGAAGCGTATGAAGTGATTATTGAGGGAGGAAGGCTTGTTTACAAAAAAGGCCAGAACCTTGTACACTCTGTTGAGGGATCTAAGTGGATTTTCGTTCTTAGCTCATCTAGAATTTTGTACGTTGGGGAGAAAAAGAAAGGCCATTTTCAGCACTCAAGTTTTTTAGCTGGGGGTGCTACTATTGCATCTGGAAGATTGGTTGCCCAAAATGGAGTTCTTGATGTATGTGACACGTGTTTTAATTATACTATATACATACATACCATTGATTATTTTTAGGACAAGATAAAATGAAATTATTCTCTATTGCTATTGCAATTTTGTTATTTTGTGATAATGGGAAACGCTTTAGGTAGAGGAATATAGAATTTCACCCCACCGAAAGATTAATTAAGGAAAAAGTTTAAAAGCATTTTGCTTCTCTTATATGCAAATTGATGTTCATTTATTCTTATTCAGGCGATATGGCCCTACAGCGGTCATTACTGTCCTACAAAGAAGCACTTTATGGAATTCATTGGCTTCTTGATAGAACATAATGTGGACTTGACAAATGTAAAGGTGAGTGAACCAATTCAAGGCATTTTTCTGTATAGATTGTTTATTTAGACTTTACTTGGGATTGCTGAGATGTTGTTTTGGATAATTTTTTCAATAAAATTTATAGGTGAAGAAAACAAAAATGTAAAAAGTATTAAGTTTTTTTCATAAGTTAAAACTAACTTATACATCTTTAACTTTTGGAGATATTAGTTGAGAAGCATTTTTATAAAAATTAAATATATAAATTAATTTAGTTTATGAAAAAACTCAGTTTATTTAACCTTTTTATTTTGTTTTTTTTATAAATATTTATGAAGAAGTTTATCTAAACAAACATAAACCTCAAACTGTTGAACCAATGCGTGACATTTTGAAATTTCATGGTTCCCTTATGCAGAAGTATGCAATTGATGATGATATCCCACCAACAAAACCTGTAGATGAGGAACTGCAGTTTGAGTCCCAAATGGCTAACAATGTTGGTTCAAGTGACTTTGCCACTGCCAAAAATTGCACTCAAGACAATATGGCTCACTCTGGCGCCAATATGGAAACTTCACAACTTAAAGAGAGCAAGTCATTGTCAAGAAAATGGACAACTGGAGTTGGTCCAAGGATTGGTTGTGTTAGAGAGTACCCTGCAAAACTCCAAGTTAAGGCACTTGAACAACTCAATCTATCACCTAGAGTCAACCTTGCAAAAATTACTTCCAAAGCACCAATTCCCTCACCAAGGCCTAGTCCAAAAATCCACCTATCCCCAAGGCTTGTGCACATGGGAATTCCTACCCCATGATTAGTTTGCCCAAAATCACACCAACTTAATTAAGGTGTGAGTTCAATATTTTAATTGCAAGGTAATAAGGTGCATTAGGCACTGCTTTTAGAATCTACGATAAAGGTCACACCACACAACATCTAACCCCATGATTTATTTTTTCATTTAGTTTTTTCTTGGTCAATTGTTTTGGTCATTCAGCTTCTGATGGATCATTTTCTTTTTACTCCTCATTTGTTTTACTCAATTGTATTTTAGGAGTTGGGTCAATCTTCCATTCTTGTAAGTCAATAATATTTATAAAAAAAATGAATACTTTTCTAGTTTCTAACACTGTGTTCTCCCTCCCTCTTTCTTCTTCATTAAGTATTCTCAACCATTGACCAGTCATCATCATGGTTTGGATATGTGGCATTGCGTTGGTGATGAGTGAAATTGGCTATAATATTCAACATACAGATAACATGGACATGCTCAAAGCCATGCTGTGTTAGCCCATAATAGAGTGACAAGTAATGCCAATACCACAATTGGTGATAGTATTGTACGTTTGCAATTTGATTGGCTAGAGCATTTCAAAGTCAAGATTTGACTTGTGTTACCAAAAGAAAAAACAGAGACGGAAAAGGGTCAAGACTTCGTTTGGTTCAAGGACATGAATGTTTCCTAGTCACGAGCCAAATTGACCAAATTCCACTAAGTAGGTATTGATTTATACTTACAAGAGTATATTTTCTATGATAAAGATTGAAAGCTTCGTCCATGTCATATTTAACCGGTGAGAATTTTACATGAGCCTACTCTATTCCAAGCTTAGGGAAATGAAGCCTAATGATTAATGAGCAAACAAAAAGTAATTATTTTCAAGAACCAACTAAAAATCATTGTGACTTTCATGAGTCGGTTCTGTAAAACTTAATAGCGTAGCATACCAAATAAAGCTTGGCCTACCATTATACTATGTTGACAAATACTAGAGAGTGTATCTTTGGGATATTGATTAAAGAAGTAAAAAGATAATTTTTTATTTGGATATGTAAAATTATATTGTTTATAATTTTTTTATTCTCTTTTATAATCTTTCTAATAAATATTTTTTCTTTTAATTTTTTAATTAATATCCTAAAGACCCTCTTTAATAAGATTCTACTATCTTTTAATCAGTTTTTGAAAATTGTATATTATTTTTCATTTGTTATAATATTTTCCCATAAATAAACATGTGAAATTTTTTTTATTTATCAAGTAGACTGAAATTTTGAAAAAGTTATAATAGTCTTTTTTTAGACAAATAAAGAAGGCATGATAGAGCATCACCTTAGTGATAGTGATCCCAAATAGGTTGGCATCCCCAATCCTAAAGATCCCATGCCTCACACCTTCAATTTCATTGACAAGAAAAGGATGAACGAAACACTTGGGGAGGAGGGCTAGACCTGACCTATGGAAAATAATTATGAAAAATACAGGCAACCATGGAGAAAAATTACAAGATTTGACAGCAAAATAGAACTACATATGAAAGAAGGATTTAAAATGAGGATTGATGAAACAATTTGAAAACGAAGAGAATGAAAAGTAACGTTAGGCCATAGCATGATTTTCATTAACTGTGCGCAAAATGACGATTTTTTCAGTAATATGCACAAATTCTTTTGGTCTTTCTACTGAATATGCACAATTCCCAAGTTCTAATCTTGATGCCACTATTATGTAAAAAAAAAATAATCTTATTCCTACTATTGTAAAAAAAGACAGCATAATACTCCAAATGAGCAAGTTCTAAATTGCTATCCAATATCTCGCAGTTGGAGCTGAAATATGAAATATGTTAATAGTATTTATATTTGTATTACATAGACTTAAATATGTTAATGTGGAAAATAAATTATTTTTAATTTATTATTTAAAATTTATTTTTTTCATTTACATATCTAAATATTTTTTATATTTTAATGTAATATATGTCGTTAGTTTTATTATATTAAACGATGATGTGATAGCTAAACATTATGTAAGTTTAATCACTAATACATTATTATCATATTTTTTATTATTATTTAAATTATTTTAAAAATTCTCTTCTCCCTTTTCCTCGCAATTCCTCTATAGCAGCCTTGATTTGATCCTGTACCAGTTCTAAATGCTTTGAATACATTTTCAACTCCAATATTTTGTTGCTTCCTCCATTTCTCATCCACCATTTCCCCACCGCCAAAACTCAAATTCATAAAAAGCATAAGTTAAACGAAACCCCTCTCGCTCCAAATGCTCCTCCTCCCATGGCCCCTGCCATCAATTCCTTCAACACTAGTGGTTAGGCTAGACAAATGAGTCACGGGTTTTTGATTAGTGTTGGATTGATTCATTCACACTCACCTTTACTTCGCTGCTAGTAACGGGAATCTGAAGAAGAAAAAGAAGGGGGTGGGAAGAAGGAGAATAATTTTTTAAAAATAATTTAAATTATAATAAATTATGTGACATTGATGTGTTAATAATTACACTTGATGATATGATATTTTGTTGATCCTATTATCACTTAACATAATGAGATTAATAATATATATTATATTAAAACATAATTTTTTTAGGTACCTAGATGATTAAGTTAAGTTTTAGATAATAAATTAAAAATGATTTATTTTTAAAATATAAAAAACATATTTAAACCTAATATATATTAACAAAACAAATACGAATTAAAAAAACATAACAAAACAAACACATTAAAACCCAATTACACTCATTAAAGTATCAGAACTCTACACACAAAAAAAGGTTATCAGAACTCCAAAGGTACTCCTTAATATGAGCTGGAAAGAAAGACTCACCATCCCTTTTAATGACATTAATGTGTTCGCTTATATTTTTCAAATTTAGAGTCTCATTTTTTCTGCTTTTCACTTTTTCAAACTCCATTTACATCCAACTGAGTTCCGACCAACCACATTTAAAATTTGTGAAACTAGACGCTTAATTATGCCACATGGCACAAACATGTACAAAGACAAACGATGAATTTGTTTAAACTTAAAAATAATTTTTAAATGTATTTTTTATATAAGTGTTATTTTAAAAAGCATATGAGATTTATTTCTTAAAATAAGTAACCAATTATTTTTTAAGCAGAAAAAATTTAGATAACATACTAAAAATCATAAAATTACTTATTTTATTAAAATAAATAATTATTTCAATAAATAAATTTAAATAAGCTGATCCAAAATCTTTATTTGGGCTTTGTGCCAATGGGCTTCGATAATGCAAATGATAAAATGGGCTTGGGAGAGTCCCATATTGAATCGACAGCTTTTCTGTGTAGTGCGTGTTCGCCTTCATGACAGGTCAACTGTAAGTGGGGACATGAGAACATCAGAAAAAGCAGAAAAGTCTTCGTATCCGTTTAGGTACTTTCTCTGTTCATTCACCTTTTTCTTTTCTTCACGCACATTTCAAATTTCAAAACACCTCTTCCTCTTCTTCTTTTGCTTTTTCTTCTTCTCGTTTTACCTTAATTAAGCCAAGCAAAGCAACAACAACACCAGCTTCAAACTCAAACTCACCTCAACTTCCACTTGCTGTTTTCCACCTTATCCTTTCCAAAAACGTGTTCTTTTCTCAAATGGGTGGTTCAGGAAGATGGCTCAAGTCCCTCATTTCTCTCAGAAAGCCCTCCACAACTGATCAAGTTTGCAAATTTTTCTTGGGATTTTTTTGCTTGCTATGTTTGCCTGTGGTGATGTTTACTTGGTGTATTTCTGCATTTTTCAGGAGAAGGGTGGTGACAAGAGTAAGAGAAAGTGGAAGTTATGGAAGAGCACTTCAGAAGGGTTTGGGATTGAATCATCAATGCAGAAGGGACATGGTGGTGGTGGCTCCTTTGTGGTGGACGATGGAGCATTTGCTGCTGCTTTGGCTGCTGTGGTCAGAACTCCACTCAAAGACTTTATGGTCATTAAGCAGGAATGGGCTGCCATTCGAATCCAGGCAGTGTTTCGAGGTTTCTTGGTTAGTGGAACTCTTTCCTAGTTGGCTAATTTAATTCAACCTTTTACATTATCGTGATGCAGCTTGTTTTCTCTTCAAGGATTTATTTATTTATTTAGTTGTTATGAGTTTCTGGTGTTGAATTGTTTGAGAAGCAGAAGCAGATACTCCATTCTATACTTAAGACAGGAAATTCTGGATAGAAGAATTAGTGCTAGCCTGCTAGGCAAGATTCCATGTTCAATTTAAGATCAGGACCTCTTAATCATACTATCACAGTATGGGACTTTTATAGAAGATTTACAAATAGGTTGCATGGTGCTTTTGTTTTATTAATTTCACTATTTTGAAACGAGCCAAATCGTGGTGAAACTTCAACTCTTCGAGCAGTTAGTATTACTAAAGATAAGCTTTTGGTATGAGTTATGAAGTTCACTACTTCACTTTGACTTGCTATGGTTTGTATGTAATTTAGTGTTTAATCAATAATAGTTCACTATGGTAATGTAATTTAGTGTTTAATTCATAATAGGAGTGTTGGGCATCAACCTGCAATGTTTATAGTTTTCTAAAATTCTCTAGCCCTGTGTAGATGGGGGTTGATTACAGAAGGATCTGCCACTCTTTCGGTCGTTCATTCTGTTATTTTGGGGGTTTCCTATTAGTATACTTAAAAGTATGTTCCGTGTGCTATTGTGCTTGCACATTTTTTATCAAGTTTTTTCTCCATTTATTTGTTTCTTTTGAACTTTTGTTATTGATTTGCAGGCAAGACGAGCTTTGAGGGCCCTGAAGGCAGTGGTGAGGTTGCAAGCTATATGTCGTGGTTGGCAAGTTAGAAAGCAAGCAGCTGTTACTCTAAGGTGCATGCAGGCTCTTGTGCGAGTTCAAGCACGTGCCAAGGCAAGGAATGTGGGGAACTCTCAAGAAGGGAAATCTGCGGGTGAGCATTGCAATGAAGCTGACCCTGTTAAGCAAGCTGAGGTATCATAAGTTTTTCACAATTTGCCCCAAGATTGTGTAACATTCTGTAATGTTGATGCCATGGTAAAGACATGTTAACATTTAGCAAAATTTGCCATGTTATTGCCAGCAAGGGTGGTGTGACATTCCAGGAACTGCAGAAGAAGTTAAGGCAAAATTACAAATGAGGCAGGAAGGAGCAATTAAGAGGGATAGAACAAAGGCATACTCTCAGTCTAAGAAGGTAATGGAGTAGAGAAAATCTACCATATTTGTGGTGAGAGTCAGTAGTGAAATGATTACCAAAATATATGTGCTTCAATAAACTTTGCTTGCTTTCAGAAATCAACAGCGAGTGCGAGTCCAAATTCAAGAGCTGCTAAGTCAGTGATTCCTCTCAAGAACCGCAACCTAGACAGCAAGAGCTCGGGATGGAACATGTTAGATCGCTGGATGGCTGCTAAGCCATGGGAGAGCAGGTCAATGGTAGAAATGTATTTGGACTCACCTGACATGACTCCAGTGACCAGTAAAAGTGATCATCTTGTTCTTCCCTTTAACTCGGATCAACAAAATGGCTCAGTCATAGCAAGAAGGAATGGTGTGACAACCAGGATTTCAACTAAATCTCTTACAAATAGTCAATCAACTCCATCATCTTCAGCCATAAGCTCTGAATGCATGCATGATGATAGTCCTATGTCAACTTCATGCACATCTGGATCACCATCTCGACCATCTAACAACAATGTTATGGTGGAAGCAACAGAGGAAAGAAATGCTTGTAAACCAAGCTACATGAATCTGACAGCATCTACCAAAGCTAAACTGAAACCCTATAGGTGTTTTTCTCAGAATGCGAAGAGAATCTTTATGGATGATTGTGTGTCTCTAAGTGGAGTTACTAGAAGCAGTTCTGGTTCCTATCCTTCTGCTAATACATGGAAGAATCTCTATGCAACACCTCTAAGAACAAGTTATCAAAAACGATATACAATGGAATATAAGTAGTTGCTTCATGACAATAATAATGTTCTATTTCAATAGGCCCAACAGCTTGTTGTTCATTGGTACCTTAATGTCATCAGATGAATGTGTGTACGAAGTCACAGATAATTGCTAATTGATACTGTAGATAACACAAGTGATTTGGTGTGAAGATGGAAAGCACACCGTTTCAATTGTAATGTGTTTCTACGGCAATTTATAAATAGTATCTCTCTGTTTTGGAGTATATTCTGTATTCATGTTAATTTTTGGAGGAACATTTATGATTAGTAGCTCTAAGTTGTACTATCTGAAAGACTGAAGTACAAAATATGAGCTTTACAAAGAGACTTTATTTTGACTTAAGCTTTTGTTTGAATGCATGGATGCATGTTTGCATGTTAAATACATGGGCAAGTGGTTTGTATGAGGAATATAGCACATTAGTTTCATTGGTACGGTGTTTATGTAAAATCTGTAGAACAGCAAAGGAGAAACTTTTTTTTAAGAATTGATTTTCTTGTGATATTAATGGTAGGAAATTGAATTTTGATATTAATGTTATATATAAACCGAAGTTGACTCTTAATGGCAGAAAATTGCATTAGAATGTAGTTACGTGTGTTAAACAGAACCTCCCTTGAACTGTTCAGTATCATTCTTTAAAAAAATAAAGAAATTATTATTTTCCACACACTAATACTCACATGTTTATGATAAATAGAAAAACTTAAATCATTGTCTCAATTATGGTAACTAGAAAAGCTCAAATCATTGTCCTAAATTCAATAATTAGAAAAGCTAATAGTTATAACAAATCAAACTTACTTATTAACAATGAACTACTATAAGTTTGTTGTAATATTCAACATCAGAAAAATGTTAGTAAACCCCTTCATGATTGAATAATTTTGTCCAAGTGATAAAGCATTTGAGTATCAATTCGTGGTATTGATTTTAAGAATCACCAAGTCACATTCAAGGAAAATTAAGGCTCACGGTAGCTTTCTGGCATGCTTTTACCTGTTAACCTTTATTTCTCGTCTAGATCAGCAATATTAAATCTGCTGTCACGTTTGTAGTGTACTATGCATAAATATTAACCAATCAAGAACTACATTCCAACAAACTGACCCCCACTCATGTAGAGTATAGACATATATACAATATAAGTGTACAACATGTTAATCTTAAGTTTTCGAACATTAATTTAGAAATTATTATATGATTTAGCACCACTGTGTGTTTATGATTTTAATTAATCTTTACAACATCAACATCAACATCAACAACACTTTTAATCCAAGTTAATTGGGTAGGTGGTAACATATTTAGTAATCTTTACATGAAAATTAATTTTTTCAATTTATAAAAAATATTTAGTAAAACTCGTTATATGTCATGTGGAGATTGCCCAAAATCGAGATAATTATTGTGTTAATGCTTGGTAACCAATTGAGTAGGATACGGTCTGTATTTTGATACTGTGGTACGTCTGGTACCATTATATAAATATATGTTTTTCGCTGATTAAAAGAAAATATCTCCAATCTATACCAAATAGTTATATTCATTTTCTCCCAACCTTTTTTTAAATTTTTGTTTGTTTTACTGCTTCCACCTAAATTTTGTTGAGCATTATGGAATTTCAACCCAAAACAAGCCTGTAGTAGTAACAGTCAATATAAAGAGAAAGATGCAAAATCCATCAATTCAAGATTAGAATGACTAAAAGCTTTATTAGACACATCTTATCTTCTATTAAGTAACGAGAGTAATCAATTGGAAAAATGTTGTGGTCCACGATGAAATGATAATATGCAATGATGCAACAGCTAGTATGGTCCATTTGGTCCAGTCTTTCATGCTCTAGAAGGACCACAGTTATCGGCTTCACCAACACTTAAAAGCATATATATGTGCGTCACACATAACAGTTGAACATCAAAAATTGAATATTGATGGACACAAATAATATACTGATAAAAATATTTTCGGGTCCAAATTGACCAATCGATGAAATGGTTCATAGGTCAATTTCAGAGCTATGGACAAAAACTGGCAATAAGACTTTAAGGTAGTATCTCCAATGCGTTAAAGTTTGACTTGTGTCTACTGCACGGCCTACGTGAGGGTTGCCATTCGGTTCACAGGATTCCACGTGAGAATATGCGCTAACAATGGCAAGAAATCAGGATGCCACCGAAAGATGTAAATATTTTTTTAATAGTTTCTTAAGTGAGAGAAGCTTTCTTTAATTTGGAGTAAGTATGCAAATTTCCTTTCTTGAGGGGTTGCTATGAATAGAAGGAAGATGAAGTGGGGTTTCATAGGACTATAGGAGGGGATACTTTCATGGATATTCCTTTTTTTGTGGGGCAATTGTAGTTTTTACTTCATTGCCATACATACAAAGAATATTATCTCTGTTTTCATTTTCTTTTACATTCCTATTATTTGCTTCAGTAATACTGATAAGACCAATATGGCCGTTTTTTTTCCATCGAGATATCTCTTAACCGATAGTTAGAGACTAATTTCTTTTGAGATGTAGAGACCATTAAAGTGAGTTTTGTCTCTTCAAATAAAGTCTTTTTTATATACATGATCAGGATTTAAACCCTTGACATCATGCTAAGTTACATATATCAGGACCAATTCTTCATCGGACTCATCAAAGTTGAAGCATAAGTTTGTTGATTTTCTCCTTTTATGTTTATGGAAGTGTAAATGGCAATTGTCAAAACTTGTGTACAATTTCATTGTTCCCTTCTTGGTGTGCAAGTGTGTAAGCAAAGCAAGTATTTATTTCTAGGATAGCTCAGATACTATTGTGAATCAAATCAACTTTTGGTTCCATCACTATTATAAATATCAATCCTATATCCAATGAAAAAATCATGTATGCAGTGATTCATGAATTCAACGTTGTTTAGTTTCACTATAGTTCTGCTATCAAGAATACTTAAATCTATATCATGTGGTTATGTAGCAAGGTATCATTTGTGGCTTAAAGATATGTTTTGGTAAGCAAGAAGAAACCCTACTTTAATTTCCTGTTTTGGGACTTCTATCCCAAGGGAGAATGTATATTGATATTTCTTTCCTTATACTAGTAAAAATTCAATTGCCCACTCTCTCGAGGGAAGAATAAGAAGGGGAAATTAAAAGTATTTTTGACTGAAAGTGACACATACCAAAACCAATCTGGACTCAGGACAGGACAAAGAATTGCATAGCATAGCATTCTTTCATGCACTTGTTATGATTTCTCCATAAGCTGGGAAAAAACAAAACTCTGACAATTACATTGTTCACTGATGGCTCAACAAATAAAGAAAAAGAGCCTGGTTGTATTAAATAGGGCATGTGCAACAATTAATATCGAATCTTGTTTTGTACTACCCGTTTCTTCTAACACAAGCATTCTAAGCCTCCACTTTTTCTCACAAAAGCAACACATTAACAGGAAGTCCTAGATGCTTGCCACCTTTTTTTTTTGTACAATATAGGTTTAAATTTAAGATCTGATATAAATAATTCATAGTATGTTTAGACTTTAGATTAACAATAAGGGACCTAAAATCACGATAGTATCATGAAAATTTGGAAATAACTCTGTTACTTTGTGTGTATTTGGATTAACTTTCAATTGTATTAAAATCAATTTCAAAACTACGTTGGAGGCTAAAACAACAAATAGTTATTCCAACTTTTTCAATACTACTGAAATCAATTTTCCAAACATACTATTTGTCTTCAACGTAGAAAATTGAATTGATTTTAACAAAAGCGAAGCCAAATCAAATAGGTCAACCTAATAGGTTTGCCACACACTTATACTGCAAGAACACTTGTACCTTTCAAATTTTAATCATCTCACGGTATTAGACACATGCTTTAATTGAGAATGATTCTAAAAAAGGAAGGGAATAAATTGACTCTTTCCGGTGCTCTGAACGATCAAAAAGATTAATTTCTTTAGTATACTTTAGCAATTAGCACTAATGAATTACGTTAACTTTAGCAATAGAAGAAGAATTTTAATATACTACTTCTCCAAAGTATACATTCAGAATGATGAAAACAGCGCAGGAGCTTGACACTGCATGGTGAAAGAACAGTGAGCGAATAATTAACAATAGTATCCAAACAAACATATATAGAAAGACAAGGTGATCAATAGGATAAATCCGGCACTTGTCTTGTGAAATGTCTGAGGCCTGTCTCTTATTGGACCTCAAGATTTTGTTAGAAGTCTGTTAAGCTAAGAAAAGTTTGGCTTTAAAGTAAGAGTATAATTGTAATAATTTTTATACTGTGAATCAATCAAAAATCAGCTTAATATAAATTATACAACATAATTATTTTAAAAATAACAAACTTAACATATATAACATCAAATAATTTTCTCTAAGAAAAATATTTTAATTAAATGATAATATAAAAACATCTTTACAATTAATATGCATGCATATACTAGTATTTTATTTTAAAGTGATTCAAACTTACTAAAAATTAATTCAAACATATTCTCAGA
>CM023956.1:492831-531437 GCA_013407115.1 Glycine latifolia
ATGATGATGATGATGATGATGATGATGATGATGATGATGATGATGATGATGCATTACATTTTTATTCTAATATTTTGAAATTGTATATTTACTGACCTATTTAAAAAGTTTAAAACCGTTAGCCTATATACTTAAATGTAAGTTTTTTTTATACTTTTTTAAGAATTTTTTTACCTATTTAAAGAACTTAAATTATTATATAAAGTAAGGTTTTACATAAGTAAGTAAAGGTGTTTACGAATTAGTTAGGATTCACTTTAGGGGAGAAAAAACAATCTGAACTCATCATAGCTCAGGCTGGTGATTTAATTTTTCAAGTTCATCAAAATTGTTTTCATCAATGAATATTTTTGTACATATATTTTTAAGTCGCATCAAAATTTTAAAATAAGAAAGAAATAAATGGAAAGTTTAGTTCTTAAAATTGTAATTTGTTGTGATTTTAATTCAGAGTTAATAAAATTAAATATGTCTTGAAACAGCAATCCATTACTATTTTAGCCCAAAATTGCATATACTGTGTGACTTAAATAATTTTTTATTAACAAATATTATATTAGTTTGTTAGCTTTGTTAAAATATTAGTGGGAAAATTTTGATCCATAATCTCTCCTTCTTTTCTTTCAACTCCAAGTCAATCTTATAATATGTGACTTAAATGCTAAAATTAACATATATTATATTATATATAACTGAATTATCACTTGTGTATATATACAATCTTAATTGAGACATTCATTTTTTATAAAAGGAATTGATTCATTCATATACTTGAATAGAATCAAGTTTTTTTTAAAAAAAAATCATATCAAATTTAAATAAATTTAGCTGCAAATTGAATCAATTCTTAATAAGTGATATTAGACCAAGTTGGACTAACTCATTTCTACCTCTCCCGAACTTATTGTAATACTATCACCCTTGTTATAGCAAAGGTCTTAAAGAACTGAATAAGGATACGTAAAAAAGTACATGGCTTACACTCGGATTTGGTATATGTCACAGAAAACAATTAAAAGAAAAAAAATTGGGCGGTGGAAGACACGAAAAAAAAATGGGATGCATAAATTCAGAATTGACTGATTGAGTTTTTTAAAGCACATTTTTTTAACAGAAGATTATTGGAGCACAATGATTAGACGACCCAGTAATTTTTAACAGGATGATTGATGGAATCCCTAAACAGAACGTAAAAGCATAATTTTCTCCCTTTGCTTTCCATTTATCATAATGAGATACTATACTGCTGCTAAACAAAGTTGTTAGCTATCAGATTCTTCTTGGCAAAAGAACCTATATAGGGTTTTTTTGAGAAAAAAATATCAATTTGGGGCTGTTTTGAAACATATTACAAATCTGGGGCTGTTGGTCATGCCTAAAATGGGTGTGACCGAATCCGTCTCTAAATCAGTCTCTAATTCAGTCGCTAATAGTTTTTCGACAGAATTTTATGTTTGCGACGAAAAATTCCGTCGCAAAAACTGTTAGCGACTGATAAACTTATCAAAACGGGGATGCATTTAGCAATTATTAGCCATCTTCTTTTTAGTCTCTATATCAGTCGCTAACGTTTTTTGCGACGGAATTTTTCGTCGCAAACATAAAATTCTGTCGCAAAAACCGTTAGCGACTGAATTAGAGACCGATTTAGAGACGGATTAGGTCACACCCATTTTAGGCGTTACCAACAGTCCCAGATTTGTAATATGTTTCAAAAGAGCCCCAAATTGGTATTTTTTTTTCAAAAAAATCCTATATAGGTTCTTTTGCCGTTCCCCTTTCCCTATTGTTATGACTTAATGAGTATTTGTAGTGAAATCCAATTTGAACTCTCTTCATTATTGTTCATGCATTTGTTTTAATTTTCTTATTAGTTCTTATTTAAAGTTTTATTATACTACTATTTAGACAAAATAACTAAAACTAATTATCATAATTGATAATGACACATTGCAAAATATTAGTTGTATCAAAATTATAAATGTAAGCTAGGTTGCAACCTCAAATCAAAGACAATAAAGTAATAAAGAAACGTGCTTGTTACCATTACTATTTTTTAAGTTTTTAGTTTTTCATGTGTTATTTCAGTTTTTTTTATATTAGAAATTTTTTAAAAAAAAACTTGGGCAGCTTTTTACTTACACTTTTGTTTTTTATTTTCATTTTTTGTTGTCTCCTTTTAATTACAAAATTGACTCATTGTTTTCAATCTATTTCCTATTTTTAAATTGTATATTAATACTGGAAACGACTTTTTTTGTTTAAATATAGAAAGTTTTATGGTATCTCCAATAATTTGGGAGTTTTGATACTGTTAATTTTTTAACCAATTAAATTATATATTATTTTTTATTATTATTGTTTAAATTAGTCCTTGACTATTATTTTTTTAAAATTGTAATTTTTTAAAATTAAAATATATTATTAAAGATAACTTTAGAAATATAAACCCTAAATTTTTTTAGTTACTTTCAACACTTTTTTTTAATAAAAACATATGCTTTAAGAAACAATAAAAAAATTAAACCCTAAACCTCAAAAAAATTTTATAAAAAAAAAGTATTAAAAATAACTAAAAAGATTTTAGAGTTCATACTTCTAAAATTATCTTTAATCATATTTTTTAATTTTAAAAATACAATTTTAAAAAATAATTATCAAGGACTAATTTAGAAAAATAATAAAAAATATAACATATAACATATAATTTGATTGGTTAAAAAATTAACAATATCAAAACTTCTAAATTATTTAGGATACCACAGAAACTCTCTTTGATATATTGTTTTTTTTTTCCTTTTACATTAGTAAAACACGTGAGTTTAAGAATATCTCGATTTTGTTAAAAATATTAAAAATTCAACCCACGTACCACCTCTCTTTGTTCTCTTTTCTCTGAAGTTTTTTCTTTCTAATCACCAAATAAACTTTATATGTCCGTGAAATACGTGGGGTTAGGATCTGCATGCCTCATTATCTTGATCTACTCCAGGAATGCAACAATCACAGACAAAAGTGACGAGAAAACAGTATACTTCTCTTTCTTTCAAGGGCAGATCGATGCAGCCCCTGATGTGTGTATAGAAGATGTCGCATGAATTAGAGTCACGGCAAGCCAATTGTGTTTTTTTCAAAACGTAAACAATTCAATTAAATTAAATATTTTTAAAATGGAGTATTGAATAATTTAAATAAGAAAAATCAAAACTCGTATAAATTGATTTGACAACTATTATTTGTAACAGTGATCATGGCAACTCGTATAAATTTCTAAAGAAAAAGTTTCACATACCAATGTTCTATTTACGGACCAATTGCTTGTTGATTAAAACTTATAACGCTCTCTTTTTAATTTATTTGGTGGAGATATTTCTTAAAAGATTAATAAGTTCTAGATTTTTTAATTAAAAAAATTAAAACAAAAGTAAACCTCTGAAGTAATAATCATTTTCTGCAATTGTACAATTGACAAAATATAAAAATAACATTTTTATTATAAATAATGTTTATCGACTCTAAAAAAATAAATAGTTTTAATAATTAAAATTATTTAAGAAAATATGTTTGATGCCTTTTAAGTTAAGGGTGATGTGAACCTAACGAACCTATCTCCAAATCACTATACGTATATGCAATTATATATTTTCAGTTGAGAAATACTAAAAAATAAAAAATAAAATCCTGGGGGTGATATTATTATGATAAGACTTGTGTTGTCTGTACATGAGAAAGCTAATAATTGATTTTCTATATATATAACTTTTAAATTTTTTTCATTTATTTCTTATTTATACACACATATTAAAATTAAAGAAATTATATTTTTTTATCTAGTTTTAAAAGTTTAATTTAAATACACTTTTAGTATAAGTATTTTCATACCATATCAATTAATTACAAATTAATCAACTTACATATAATTTTGAAAGCACGTAAGTATTACAAAAATTATTTTTTTACGTTACATGATAATTCTTAATAATTGAAAGAAAATTATAAAAAAGAGTATGCTATCAATATATTGAAATTAAATTCTTCATTTTATTGTCCTTCTAATAATAATTTTTGAGCGCGTTGGTGCATTATATTATAATGACTTGTTATTTGTAAAAAAAAAACATTGCAAAAGCATATATGCATTCGTGTGTGTATATATGTATAAGGGTTGAAGTTGTACACCAAACCATTATGTTAGGAAAGAAAACCTTTGAAGTTTAGAGCCATTTCTCAAAGTTCTCAAATGCTAATATTGACCTAAACAAAAGGCCAGGTCAAAATCATGGTTTATCTTTTTAGTCATCACAACAATACGACCATTAATTTTATTTTACAGCCAGATAAATTTCTCTGCAATACATTAATTACATTAGGTTAGCTCCATTGTGTGACTGTTGAATACAATTTAAAAGTTTTCATAAGGTGATCAAGTGTGTAAAATGATGAGAAAGGAAAGGGTACGTAATCTGATGTTGATTTAAAATTAGTTGAAATATTGAAGTTCTTTAATTCAAATAATAGTAGATACACTTGTTATTTTCTCACTTTATAGATTTACTCACTTTAGAGAGTTAAGGATAAATATTAACCAGATTAGGATTCTTTGTAAATATTAAAAACAAAACAAGAAAACATGAGGGGAATATATATCAGTTTGTTTAGTAAATAATTTATTTATTTTATCTTTGATCGGAATATTTCAAATTTTAATACATCGACTCTCTTTAGACAAGTGGTGCTGAAGTAAAAAAATGAGAGAATTTTAAGACAAAATTAACTATATTTATCCACAAAATTAGGCACTAATGCTGAGTTTGTACCGGATGTACAAAACCTTGGTGTACGCCCCTTTTAGCAAAGGAAAACAGACTTTATACATGTAGTTGCTCTGGAAAAGGTACGGAAGAGCACACTTTTGGGGTAGTAAAGATAAAATAATTAGCAAATTGTGTTAGGCCCTTGACCACTCTATGTCTTCGACTTAACTCCACCTTTAATTAGGAACCATTTTCATGTGAGATCTTTTGAAAATACGTACATGCATGCGAGACTTTCAATAAAAGAGACATATTTCTCGTAGTTAGCACCTCATCATTTTCTTTCTTTCTTAAAGCTATATGTCTTTATATTACCTTTAATTTGTTTGCAACATTAAACCTGAAAGAAATAATTTGACGAATTCAAGTAGTTGGAAAAGTGATCCATATCAAATCATTTACCCTTCCAAATCAAATAACGTATCCTCTCTGGCCAATTATGTATGCAGCTAAAATTTACTCAAATCTCAACCATTCATTAATTATTAATAAGAGAAACAGATTTATACGGTGTAACTTGATCATATTTTCATTATAAATTATTATATATGATAATTTTATTAATTTTTATAACAATAATTATGTTAAAAACTATATTATTCATGATTTATAAATAGATAATAATATATCATACAAATTATTTTATACTGTCATATTAAAGTCTATTAATGTACACCTAAAGAGAGAATATATATGACGTACAAATGGTCTAAATTTTAACTGCAAAGAAAATCCTGCTACAAACGCAGGAGATGATCATGATCCCTTCCAAACACAATCTCATCGGTTAAAACCACACACCTTTTTTCTAATTGTTACCATTTTCAAAGGGACAAAATTGGCAAGGTAAACCATCAGCAAAATATCAAGTTTCACCAATATTTTTGTTTAAAAAGCTATGTTCGTCTGCACATAATATATGTCCAATTAAGGTGGGACCTGCCACAACATAGGGTCCTACCACCTGCATGTGTGACACGTGTACACCCCATTAGTCCAGTGAGCAATGAAGGATCCTTTATAAGACATACAACTCTTGCAGGGTGACACAGCAGCTTTTAGCTATTCCGCAAAACCTTAACTGGGCCACCATATGTTACACCTTCCACATTAAATTCACCACCTCGGTGTACACTCACTTCTGCACCATATCATCCATTTCTCTGTGTTAAGTTTGCATTCTTTTCATTGCTATTCAATGCAACCTCTTTGTGAGTTTGGGCTAAAAGCTAGAAACTAGAGCTAGTTTAATTTCCTTTGTCCTCATTATCTTTCCTTTTCTTTTCACAAATAACATAAAAACTGATATTGTTGTTGTGTCCATTGGATGTATTAGTACTTTGAGACTAAAAATTCAGATTGGGAGAGAGAAAGAAAGAAAGAGATGGGGCATCACTCTTGCTGCAACAAGCAGAAGGTCAAAAGAGGGCTATGGTCACCTGAAGAAGATGAAAAACTCATCAACTACATCACAACTTATGGACATGGTTGCTGGAGCGCTGTCCCAAAACTTGCAGGTATATATATACATATATAATTAATAGGTCTACCCTACTATTAATATTTTTTTCAGCACCCTTTTGTTTCTCAGTTTCTTCATTAAGTGGGCCTTAAAACTTTGAGTTTCTTATTAATTATGTGTTCATTTCATGATGTGTGCCTAGGCCTTCAAAGGTGTGGAAAGAGTTGCAGATTAAGATGGATAAATTATCTAAGACCTGATTTGAAACGTGGAAGTTTCTCTCCTCAAGAAGCAGCCCTCATTATTGAACTCCACAGCATTTTAGGGAACAGGTATAACCATTGCTAGCCACATGCTCCTTTTTTTTCTACCTTTCTTTTTTGTTCTATTCATGTGCATTATCATCATCAACATTATTATCAAAAGGTTGCTTTATCTACTTTTTTTCTCAACAAGAGTAAACTTTTTTGGCTACAGGTGGGCTCAGATAGCCAAGCACCTACCTGGAAGAACAGATAATGAGGTGAAAAACTTTTGGAATTCAAGCATAAAGAAGAAACTGCTTTCTCATGATGTTATTCCTTCTTTAGCCACATTTTCTGATTTTCAGAGCCCCGGCAATATTGGTTCCATGGAAAGTTTATTCCCTTTTACTGCAAACCCTAATGTGATCCTAAACTTTCATCATCACACAGACCAGCTCTACCTTCCCACCACACCATCTCCAATCCTACAATGTTTTGATCATATTAATAATGATGTTAAGTTAGACATTAACAATTATAATGCCAACAATTTCCTTCATATTCAGAATATTCCAACACCAGAAATAGTACTACCATCTTCCAATGAACCATCCTCTTATGAAGACACATGGTCATTGGGTTGTGTGGCTCTACATCTCAATCCAAATCAAGAAAATCAAATTACCAAAGGTGATGATACCACTTTACATTATGTTGTTGACAAATTCATCAACCCCATGGTATTGCAGCAATATGAAGGTCAATTAGTAGAACCAATTGTCCCAAAAGTCGGTGAGAGCATTGAGGATTATGTTTGTAGCATACCATACTCATCTACTTCCCAGGAACAACATGAGGCTACTACAACAAAATTTCAGTGTTATCCACAAGATCTAACTGTTGCAGCAAATCAATTAGAGTACGTTGATGCCTTCATGTCATCGTTGCCTTCTTCAACAACTTCATCATCAGCATCAAGCAGCCAAATAGTTCCAAACCTTACTATTCCTTCAGGATGGGAGCCTTGAAAGTTGGTACTATTTATAGATATAAATTTAATTTTATTTATTTATAGTACATTTGATTTAACAATTGGGGGGAGGGGATTTCTTTAATGATCAATGACCTCAATTATTTCCAGGCATTAATTATTTCTTGAACTTTTGCACAAAAAGTGTAGATTTTTTCTTGTTGGTAAACCTGAACCTTGCTAGTTCAGGCGCACTTCTATTAAGCGATGCTTGCTGAAGTTCCATAAATACGTCTAGGTTTTTTCACATATTTGTCACCTAATACTATATATGCATGTGAATTATTGATACAGAGCTACATATTTCTGGTTGTGTACTTTAACTCATTAATTGTTCTATTGCTTCCTCTCTCACTCTCTTTCTCTCTTTTTGTGTGTAACATTAATAATGGATGAAGATGTCGAACAAAGACAAAAGACGTACACATCATGGTCAACTACATCGAGGACAAAGTGTCCTTAAGTGTGACCTAGTTAGGAGTCCATGTATCATGCATATACTTTATACTTTATGGGGTTATCAGAGAACTTTTTAAAGCATACACCAATGATAACTATCTTGCAATCAAAGATAAACATTTGTTAATAAAGATTCCTCAACGTTGATTGGTATAAAACTATGCACTTATAAAGTTAAGAGTTATATACGTGCTCATTTTAAAATAAAGTGGTATTTCTAGTTGTAATACTATGTCTAAATGGGGAGTCGAAACATCAAATTTTGATTAAAAAATTCAAGTATCGATCACTTGTACTAATAATTTTTAGTGATTTTGTCCTTTGTCTAAATACACCAAAAGCACTAGTATCTTAAATTTGAATTTGAGATTAGCTTAATTTAATTCCAAAAATTAACTCAAAAAATTAACTCAAAAGTTAAGAGTTATCTCTTATTTATGTGTTCTATTTTTCTCCTGCTATTAGTGAATATGGAATTTTCAACATTACTTATAATAAAGTTTTTTATATATATTCTTCAGGCTTAGCTTAACTTAATGTTTTCTCAAAAGCAGATTAACTTAATGTGAAAATATAAAATCCTTTTGTAACCTAAAAGAGGTGAAAAGCATAGATTAATTCTAAACGTTGTAATAGCTATAACTGAAAAAAAAAACATTTTTTATGAAATAATATATAGTATATTATATTTATGATTATATAAATGTTATAAGATTTATTTATACATCTATATAATAAATAAGTAAACTATGGCCTTAGCCTTCCTTTTTCTTTGTCAATAAGCTTAACATTCTTAATTAATATGTTTATTAAAAAAATTTAATTCTTATTTTTTTAAGAAAGCACGACAGTTATTTTTGACAGAAGAAAAATCTACTAAAGTTAAATTACAAATGATAAAAAATTTCCTTCAAATATTTAACATAATTGAATAATATGAACTCAGAATTTAAACTAATATTTAATTTGATAAAAAAAATTTTAAATTAATAATATAAAAACTATCTTAAAAATCTTATCAAGAACTAAATAGTTGGCCATTTTTAGCTGATGTAGACCACAGTAAATAAGTAAACAAGCTATCTTGTTCACTTATATTTTGTATTGAAGTGAACATTCTTACTATTTTTTTAGAAATACTAGTAACACACTTCTAATCACATTATTATTGAGAAATATTAAAAATACATTATTTTTAACACTTTTTTCATGATCAGTTGATTTTTTTTAATAAATTACAAAATTGTATAGTTTCATTTCTTATTTAAGGAACTCTACTTGTGACTTTATAATTTTTAATCAATAAAAAATAATTATATAATAATTTTTTTTTTTGGAAAGCATGTTAGAATGTGTATACACGTTAGAAAGATGATGTATACAAATGTAGAGCTCAAATGTTCCATTTTCTAAAAAATTGCTGCTTCTACTTTGTTACCCTTTGAGGCGATCTAAACAGAAAAATAAATATAGCTTTGATAGACAATTTGCCTGAAAGTGATATGATTTACAATTTGCATCATGATTTACATGTTATATTTGGGTTGCCGAACTTGGACGATACGACCATTACATTATTGAAAATGCCTCGAGCAAGACCAATTAAGCCATTAGTTTCTTGGGTTTGTTATAAAGGCTAGATTGAGTGAGATAATGTCGGAAGATTGGAAGAGTTCAAGATTCCTATGATCTTAATGTTTAAAATTAGCCACCTTTTGTGTTTTGTCTTCTTGCGGCTTCTATATACTAATTCTTACGGATGTTTGTTTCACAAATAACTATTTTAGTTCCAAAAATACTATTCTTAGAAATAAAACATGAAAATGTTATTTTTGAGTATTTAATAAAAAATTTGTTTAGTTAACTATAAAATTAATTGAGAATATTTTTTATATTTATGGGAATAATTAAGACATATATGTTTGGTTAAATTTTTTTAAGAATATATATTATAGTTATTAAAATATTCTTATTATATTAAAAATATTATTTTCTTAGAAAATAAAAAGCTTTATTATAAGACCAATTCTAATTTTTAACTATAAACGATTTGTGACTCAAGAAAAAAAATTCTATTTTTAATTCTAATTTTATAGACATGGATATATATTGCATACCTGTAGAAAAGAGAAAATCATATCCCTTCAACGTTTTCTGTTGAAAGAGGAGAATTGGAGGAAAAACAAAAAAATGTTGTGAGTAAAATTCATAAAATTAGCAATAAATAAAATTTGACACATGAATGAAAATTTTGAGAATGAAAAAAATTACATAACTTAAATTGAAGAGATCCTTTAAGAGAGGAGTATAATAATGAATAGAGAAAGGAGATACGTGTATTTTTTATTCACAAAAGAGATTTTTTGTCTCATAAAAATAAATATTTTCTACCCCTTCATTTGAATTAAATATTAACTGAATGGGAAATTATTATTTACTCAAATAAAATATATATATATATATATATAATTAATTATTTTATTACTCCATAACAAATATAAAATTATTTTTTGTTCTCCAGACTAAAAAAATATCTATCCGTGAAACAAAGGACGACCCCGATACTTTTTTTTTACTTAGTGTGTCCTTTATTATAGAAACAATATTATACAGAAGAATGTACGGCAAAATTTGAAAGAGGGTGATTATGCTTGCCTTCTCGTGGTTCTCTCTCTTTAATTAAACTCCGTTCTCAATTAGACGTTAAAAAATAAATTGGAAAGAAATGAAATTAACTAGTTTATTATCTGTTATCTGTTATATTATATAAAAGAAATTTTTTTCACTGAAGCAAATAACACATGACATTATCATATTCATTCTCACTAAATTATAGTTACATAATCATTAATTATTATATTTTTATTCTAATTATAGTAACCAATCATGATTAAAATATTCTAACTAATAAATAATTATATTTTCTAATTCAAATTAATTAATAACACAAATATGTTTTGGTTATAATTTAAATTTAATTAATACCAATACATTTTTTTTATAATTATGGTAACTTTTTTATTATCATAATTTTATTAAATTGTCATAAATATTTATTATAACGATAATAATAAAATTAAATTAAATGTTATCTTAATAAATAATAATAATAATATGCAATTTTTATTAATCAGAATATAATACTTAAATACATTAAAAAATTATAATTGTAAAATTAATATCGGTGAAAGACACGGATATTTAACTAGCTAAGTTCTAAACATAGATGAGAGATTGATAATTACATTAATTGATTGTTCATTGTTGACGGGAGGGAGAAGCTGATTATAATTTCCCCCAATACCCAAAAAGAAACATTCCCCCTATATTGTTGAATTACTGCCAATATCATGGAGTAGTAATTGACTTGGGAATTCCATGTGTTAACCAAGCAGAGAAGGCAATTTTAACCGCGTTATTTTCTTTACTTCCCTGAGGTCTTCAGATGAGAGCATGCATGTTTCATGAACATTTCCAAAAATATGATTATACCATAACATTTTAAAAAAAAATACTAAAGTATTAGTGATAAAAAAAAAAAAAACTCGCCACTGAATTTTATCATTAATACATAAATTTTTTTGTGGTGCTTTTGGAAAGAATCTTAGAATGACATAGGCACATGTCCTGGCCCTTTCAATAATAAGCTATTTTTTCTTCCCTCTTTTTTATTTGGGGGGGAGGGGGGGTTGCAAAATCATAAGCTTATTTTATGCATACCCCATTTGCTTTCTGTTATTTGTGCTGATTATTATCTTTCAAGTTTCAATCATTGATCTTTGAAAATTGCACTGAAACCAAGCATATGGAAATCCCACCAAAGTACTCGTACTGACAGCTAACGCGTATGCTCCATAATTTTCCTAAAGTCGGTTTGCCTTTCTTTTTGGGCCGGGTAGGGGGGGCACTCCAATAAGTTTCTATAACAAAGAGTTGCAGAAAGTTTAGCTTACAGATTCATTTCTTATTCGTGCGCCTTTTCTTCACATGGAAGTCAATTTCAAGAGGACAAATTGCTACAAAGATATTTGTATTTAATTTTTGTTGTTAAATGAAATTATTATTACTCCCTTCTTTATTTATTGAGTCTCATTTATTATTTAATAAAAAATTCTTAATATTTAAGTTTGTATAGTTATCCTTTAGATGAACATCTGATGTCAATATTGAAAGTGTTTATCTCATTCTATCATTCAGTCACCAAAAGAAAAAGTAAATTGTATTAACAAAAATATGTTAAAGAAAAGATTGTGGCATTGTATAAATTCTCTTTTAGTGATTTAAATTGAAACGAGCTTCCCTGGTATATACAATGTTATGGATATCAAAAAAGAACTTTATTGTGCCTTATGAATAAAGATAAAAACAAACTAACCAACATTATGTTAGACCTAACTTGGACTTATTTACTAAATAAATTATGTCAATGCCTTTTTGAAAATATATTTAATTCAACTTATTTCAAGAAAATAATAACTTTATTGTGTGAGCATTCTTGTTTTTGTCCTTAAAATGAGCCTTGGGGAATTCAAATAGGATGTATATAAATTATCCTTAGTCTTGGTTTCTAAATAATAGTATACCAAAACAGTAATTCCCCAGTCAAAAGCTATAGGTGTAGAAGGCTTAACATTCTCCACATGTCCATATGTGGTTTAAACCCTCTTGTTAACGCTACTATTTCAACCTCAAGTCATTTTCATTGTTAAGTTCATTACATCCAAAGTATTTTCAATTTAATTCTCATACATATCTTAATAGTTTTCTTCTTAAAAGATGTCTTAATAGGTTAAAGAGATAAAGATATTTATAAATTACCATTGACTTCAATCCCAAAACAATGTAACACTTTTTTTTATGTACTAAAATAATATACTTACAGATACCTAGTCATGAAACACAAGAATGATTCCTTAAGGTTGATGACACATTGGACTAAGGAAGAAAATTAGGAAAATTCATAAATCGATTTAATCCAATAAAAATAAGAAAAAAAAATTGTTTATTTTAGTTGGCTATTTAAATGTAAGCCTATTAATTTGTTTAAAACCCACATCATAAAAAGTTCTTTAGATAAGTTATTAAATCAAATCAAACATTTTAAAAGGTCAAGTCCAATCATTAAAGAAAAAGCTCGTATGAATAAAATAATGTAAGTTCGATCCTTATGTTCAAATAATGGGTAAAGGTTGGTCACGGTTCAATTCAACGTATAAATTATATTGAACTAAATAAGGTTTTTTCAAACTAAACCAAGCCTATTGTATATATTTAAGTCTAACATAATTTAAGATAAGGCTTTTCGGGGCAAAAAAAATTAAAATATTGTAATTTTAAAAAAAAAATTACGAAAATACTGCAGTTTGAAAAGTAATTACAAATGTATAACAATCAGTGGCGCCCCAGTTGGGCGCAACCAGTGGCGCCCCAGCCAAGCGCGACTAAGATGGTGGCGACACGTGTCATTTTGAGGCGGAATGCGTAAAAACTTTGGAAGGTCATAACTTTTGACTGGAATGTCTGATTGAGGTGTATGATATGTCAAAACGATCGTATGCATCCGGTTCATTAACATTGATTTATGGTCGTTAAGCGCAACAATTATCACAGATAATTGAATTGGAAGCGATAAACAAAATTGATGTCATCAAACATCATTAACAACATCAACTGTACATCATATATGGTGAATTCTCATAATATACAAAGTGTATACATAACAAAACTATACAAATCCCTCTCAGGGTACAAAATAATAGGCATAAATCCAAAATATAGAGCCAACATGCTCTCAAACTCTATGTCTAAGGTCTCTACAAGACCTATCCCTGCTCGAGCCTCTTGCCCTGGGATCTCTCAGCAGCTCCCTGAGTATCACCTGCAAAACATAACCCCCAACAGGGGTGAGATAACAATCTCAGTAAACTCAGGGTCCTTGGAGGTCTTTCCTCCCCCTGGTTCACTTCTATGCATATAATATCAAAATTGGCATTACAAGTTAGCCATCACCGCTCTCAAGCCATAACACCATATATACATAAGTCTCAAGGTTCATCAACACCCTTTTTAAGACATATATCATTATCATTTAGCCATCAGACTATTAAAACACATCACATGTACATGGCACATCTGGATCTATATCATTTATCAATGCCTGAGGAAGCTACATCCACCTATGTGGGCACATTTCACATCAGGACTTCCATTTATTTGCCTGAGGAAGCTACATCCATTTACATTGGCACATTTCTCATCAGGACTTCTCATTATTTGCCTGAGGAAGTTACATCCATTTATATGGGCACATTTCACATCAGGACTTACACAAACTTATACATCCATTCTATTCTATTCTACTGGCCAGAGAAATCTCATCAATCAATACACATCGTCTCAATCCATGTATATCAAGTACATGTTTTCAATCAAAACAGTAACACACAATTTCAATATACATGCATTAGCTCATACAATGATCATTACTCTCACTGGAGTATGGTGGAACACAATCAAGGGGAAACACTCCCAAGAACAAAGAGCTTACCTGCTCTCAGCGCTACACCGGCTCTCCCGACTTCGTGGTCACAACCACCAGCAATGTCTGTATCACGCCCTACACAAGGCATACAAACAATCAATCAATAACGGTCCTCAACTGTTATAATGAAAGGAAACTCTATTCCTTTCCATTAAAACCGTTTTGTTTTCTATCTTAGGGTTATCAGAGCTAACTACCTTATTGGCACTTCACAGACCCTCAACAGGATCTATCTAGCCTATCTAACGTACTAGAGTCCCTCTAAGACTCTGTATCAGCCAATTCAAAGGATTCAATTTCCTTAGCCAGGCTAAATATCAATACTTGTCAAATTTATCAGAACGGCTATTTCAGCACATATTCACCGTTTATTTTAGCCTCCTGAACATCTTTTGTAAAGGTACCTAGGCTCAAACCCATCATTATAACATCAATCTTCGTACTCATACAGATGTCAGAGTCAAAACTAAACTTTATCAATACTGATGATTCAAAGCTCAAACCTCATCAGAACAACCTTCTGAGCATACTTTTCAACAGAATCCAAGCCTAATTTTGACTCCAACTCGCTCATTTATTCAAAATTCATCAAAACTCATCAAGAATCATCTTTCAGAAATAACCGGTTAAAGCTCAAGTTTCTTACCTCTAAACAGTCGAGGAAGGTTAGAGGATAGCTTTTCCAAGCTTGAACACCTCTGAAATGACTCATTTCTTCTCAAAATCCAAGCTCTGAGGATATTCCCTAGAGAACGGGATTTCTCCGATTGGCTATCTTTTCGAGAGATTGAAACTAGGATCTAGCTCATCTCGAGGTTCTAATCACTTTCCTAGTTGGTTATCAAGTGTTTAGGTCAAAGAATAAGCGGGTATGAAGCTCTCCAACTCAACAATGGAGAAAAAAGGCTTAAGGAAGAAGAAAACCAAGTTTTTTCCCAAAAATCAGTAAAAATGGCTTTATATAGGGTGTCTGCCCGAGATTTGGCGCTTCTGGCCCCATTTTCACGCCTCCAGCGCTAAATTCCAGTGAAGAATGACCTTTTGGCCATTTCTGGCGCTCCCAGCGCCACTTTCACGCTCCAGGCGCCAAATTTCAGTGCATATGGCGCCCCAGGCGCCAATTTCACGCTCCGGACGCCACTATTAAAATAATAATTTTTTTTTTTTTACAAAAACTTGGGTTATTATAACAACTAGTACACTTAGAATCATCCTAGTCAAAGTTATATGCATCATCAAAAACTAGGGTACATTTAGCAATTGTTAGGCTTTAAATTTGATGATGCATATAACTTTGAACAGTTATAAATTTTGATAGAAATATCCGATGGAGGTGTATTTTATGTCAAAACGCTTGAAATTAAGAGAAGTAATTAGATAAATAAAAAGTAGCTTGCAATTCACTAATTGAATAAATAAAAAATTAGAAAACAAGAAATTTTTTGGGTGTTCGACGATTAAATCGCGATTTTGAGGCACTTAGAGGCCTCTTTTGGGAAAAATTTTTGACCAAGTCCCTTTTGAGGAACTTGTCAGCGACTTCTCCTCTCAATTACGATCGTTTTGACATATCATACGCCTCAATCGGACATTCCAGTCAAAAGTTATGACCTTTCGAAGTTTTTACGCATTTCGCCTCAAAATGACGTGTCCCAACATGTGTCGCCACCACCTTAGTCGTGCCTCCCTGGGGCGCCACTGGGCCTGGGTCGTGCCTCCCTGGGGCGCCACTGGTTGCGCCCAGCTGGGGCGCCATTGGTTGCGCCCAGCTGGGGCGCCACTGATTGCCATACATTTGTAATTACTTTTCAAACTGTAGTATTTTCGTAATTTTTTTTTTAAATTACAATATTTTAATTTTTTTGCCGGCTTTTCAGGACTAAAAAATCATCTTTTACTATTTTTATTTTAACTTTCATTCCACTTTTTCTTTTCATTTTTTTTTCTTCCTTTAGGCTTGATTGTTTATCATTATCAATTACCAACGCTAATGGACATTTGAGCCAAAGAAGCAAAAACTTTCCTACACAGTAAATGCCTTATAATTTGTGCAAAATGGAATTTGGAGTTAGCAACGCGCAAATAAAAACAATTATTTGGCTGCATCAATCTTAGTTTTATCTATAAATCCTCGTAGGCCAATGAATTGACATAAAAGTTAGAACTCATAACAAGCACAAAGAAACAAGCTTCTTTACACCCAGTAAGCTAGATTATTCTGAGGTGCTCGACATAAAACTAATACTAGAGTTAAAAATTATTGGAACTACTAACGAGAATTTCAAATAATCAATAAACAGAATGTGAACATATCCATGCACAATGCTCTCAAAAAGAACATGTCCATACAAAATAGTTGCCTGGAAAATTGTTCATTGCAGACTGTACTCGGAAAAAACTCCAACCCAACCAACCAACCAAACCCTGTATCACTGGGCCTGACCATGAAGTGCACTAAGTTTCTTGATTGAATCTTTAACTCCAATGTCAATGCAATGATACTAAGCTGTTATCCTAAACCGGCCCTTGGCCAGTCTTCGAGCAATTACTCTTCTGCCACCCTTGGTTGCTTTCCTGCTCATGTAAAAGAAAAATCATGTCATCTACACAGCATAGTTCTGCTTTAGAGATTACAGATGCAAATTTGCATATAAGCCATATATAAATTTCACCGGTTCTATCCAATTAGTTACAAGCGAGTATGCCATACAACTTTGTAGTGGAGTAACTTGAATCCCACCCATACTATATATACAAGAAAAAGAAGCAATGGTCCTTGGGCCAACAAGGATGCATTTCATATGCCACTTTTCCTGGTCATACTCAAAACATATAGACGCATAGGCAACACAAGGAAAGATGGCTCAAATGTATTGTCACATTTAATAAAACAATCTGTTCATAACTAAGGCATAGGTTTTGCTTTTTATTAATTGAAAAGGTTTTAGAATATTCTTGGTTATTTCTATGTTATCTATTCACCTATGCCAACAAGCTATGTGAAAGCAATAGAAGGTATAACGAAATTGTATGACGCATCAAGAATATTTGATCATCTAATTTCTTCAAATCCTCTACATAAATTATGTCTTTGCATAGTCATAGAGTATCCGCAAGAGTTTTAAAATTTACTAAGTTTGACAGTCATAGTCATCTTTTCTACTCTTTTTCTCATGATAAATGAACATATAACCAAAAAAGATAAGGGATTAACCGAGCAAAAAATCCATGGTTCCTCTTTCGTCGAATAACGCTTGGTTGATATGTCCTTTTGGGGAATAAAAGCATAGGATCATCTGATGAACGAGCGTCCCCTGCAAAACAATGATAAATTCTAATTAAAATGTTTCTAGGAGTAGGACAAATGCTTAAAATTCCATACAACACCTTCTCATGTTGAAGCTGCTTCCGAATTATCACAAATGCATCCTAAAAAAATTCATTTTTTTCCTCAATATCACATCTTTTATATGTAGAATTTATCTATATTTACATTTGTATTACACACATATACACAAACAGAGATGAATTTCTGGAAAAGTAAGCAAGTTCCCTTCAAAATCAACTACACTTAAATTAAGGGGTGACAGAACATGAAACAGATATCAACAAGTATGGTGAATCAATGAAGAACTGAAAATAGTGAACACGCATCACAGCAATGTACCATGAGGTAAGAAGAAGCGGGGAGAGGGGAGGCCACAGGGGTAGAGAAAGCCTTGTTTGTGGGGGAATTCGGCGTCGTTTTGGGGAGAAATCGCACCGGGGAGCTTAGAGAGAGAAGGGAGTAATAACTGAGATTGAGGATTAAGGTTTTTGTTGGAATGAAGAAGAAGCGATTTCGAAAGGCGATTCAACAACGAAGAAGCTCCACTTCTCAGAGACCCCATTCTTCTTCCTTCGTGTTTCATTCAAAGCAATGCTTCGTAAACCCTAAGAGGCACTGCAACGCAGTACCCACTCCAACCTCAACGTGGATCGGAGTTTTGCCTATTTTCAAGTTCGGGTTTTTATTTCCCGACCCGAAAGGTTTCCTTTTCTTTTTTGACAAAAAGATTTCTTTTTGTTAAGCTCTTACAGTAATAGTGTAGTACTATTCCATCGTCAAGACCAACCACTTCGTCATCGTGTCTAACAAAATTAAAGAAAAATATCGACTTGAATAATTATGCTAGTTATTATAATGTAGTTTTCATTAATTATTTAGCTTTAAACCTATGTAGCTTTTATTAGTTCTAATGACAGAAAAATATATTATGTGACTTTAGTTATTTTCACCGTTTTTTTTAACAAATTATTTTAATTATGATTTTTTATCTTTATTTTTTGTAATATCAATCTAGTCATTATTCCATTTACCAAAAAAACAAACTAGTTCTGTACTAATTAGGTTTTGGGTTTTAACTTCTTTTTTTTTTTAAAAAAAACTCTTTTTTAACTTGTCACTTCCCAAATTCTAATTCAACCTGTCAGGTCATAAAATAGAGCTACCACTTGTAAACAAAACCTAACTATATCATCATATGCTTCAAGAACATAGTCTTACTGTTACACTCAAAATATGTAATTTATTCTAGGAACTTAAAAAAAAAAAAATATTAAGCGAAATGAAACAATGAAGAGGGAATACAAAATATCTAACACGCACATACAAAAAAAGAGAACAGATTTCATATCAACTATAGAATGGGTGTGACTGCAGCTTCTGCTCCACCTTTGCTTTCAAGAAGAAAATAGAAAAGAAAGAATCATCAGAAATCTCAAATGTACATAATCACGCTGAAGCTGAACTCTGTTTGAGGCTATTGTTCACCAGGAAGCACAGATGAAATCCAATCAGAAGCTGCCATTTGAATATCGGTCTCAGTATGAGGAGAAAGAGAGAGAGGAGTAACTGCAACCTGTTCATTCAGAGGAAATAAATAAACTTGACTGCATATATAGTAACAGCCCAATGAAAAACATGCTTAAAAGATAAATTTAATTCTCCAACTTACAAATCCACTTTCGAGTGCCCTGTAATCTAGATCGTCATCTATATCTTCCAGCTGCTTATCCGAAAACTACAGATACAAGTATAATATAGCTAAGTTAACTTCTATAAACAATTTAAAAGAATTTCTGTCATACAAATCTAAAGTAGAAAAGAACTGAAGCCATATATAACTAATTTGACAATCATTTTTTGGAAAAAAAAGAAAAATTCTCTTTGCAGCAATGACAAAGTTGATGAACTTAAGCTATTCCACATATGTTTTCAAAAATGATCGCCAAATTAGACAAATATTGGCCAGTTAGTTATTCATAGAATGAATTGCCGTTGTTCTGGATCCATGATACAAATTAAAGTTGTTTGAGTACTTTCTTTAACAATAATTTTGGAAGTTCATCTTTCATTCAAATGAACAATGCCAAAACGTGATAATAGGTTTAGGTATATAGGTACCAATTGGGTATGGCTATGTGTATGAATATCAAAGCTGCTAACCGCATCGATATGGATGGGTTCATGATCGGTGTAAGGGCATAAATACTCCTGTACCCTCCCACCGCATTCTCATCCTTGTACCAACCCACCCCTTTTATGTTCATTTCTAGGCAAGTTGGAAATGAGGCAAGTTGTTGGCCTTCACATTTTCAAATCCATTTTCTAGAACATGTCAACTTTCCCTCCACCTGGGGTGGGACAGTTTGACCCATACTGCCATTTACCTCTAGCCTGAAGTACTTCTTCACCCTGTTGGAATCAGGTTTTCCAGCAGCTCCAATTGATTCAACAATCTCCAAATTCTTTTTCTGTGTAGTTAATCTGCGAGCTGCACCCTGAAGTACACCAAAATGTGAAAGGTGCTACTATCAGCATCAATTGAAGCACAAAAATGATCAGATTACACAAACAGAATGCGCAAAAGATGACATTATTTAGGACACTTACAGCAGCAGAGGCATCTCGGCCAATCTGTGCAAACTGAAGACCAAAGCCTTGTTTACTGGCTAAGAAATGACCAGGAGGATACCGGCTAGTTGAAACTGCCTGCCAGTTTAGAGTGGATCTCCACATACTTTGCTTGGTCAATTTGAAGCCCTGTCAACAAAACAATACCACAGCAGCCATATTATATCTACAAACCAAAAAGAGTTCACTAAACAGTAAAGACAGTGAAACAAAATATAAGAATGGAGAAACTAAAACATATTGCCTAATTAAGAAAGGGGACAGGGAAGGAAATAGAAGTTAATCACAATGTTAAACTATCAAGATTCAATATCCTCTTCAAGAGGAAATTTCCCAGAAAAAGGGTTCATATATCCTTATAGTTACTGTTTCTATGAGTATTAGTATTGTTATTGTTGTCTCCTATACAATTAAATTTTTAAAATGTGAGAACAAACCTTCCCATCCTGCACACCATGTTTTTTTTGTGCAACTTATGACCAAACTTCCGTAGTAGAAAAGAAAAAGAACAAGAATAATCGTGTAACTAAAAGTTGCAAACATTTCAACCCGAGCTGAAAAACAAACAAGTTCATTGAAATCAAAGCCTCTTCAGGTTACTTTCTCTGAGACATTCTCATTACTATGTGAGTACGTGCAAGTCACAACAAATGTATGTCAACTTCCATTATAAAAAATAATTAAAAAGACAAATCCCCATAAAAAGGGCAAAAAGAAGTAAAAAGCAGAACCTAAACACAAAGCACTTGTACCTAAAGACCTGAATGCAACATGATAATTGTGAAGAAAAATTTATTTGATTATCAGTAAAGAATCTCATCCATATTAGATTTTGTTCAATATATAGCCCAAACTTAGAAATTCTCATATTGCAGTAAAATGCTTCATATTATTATCCAAATTACAATAAAATTTGTATACCTTGCTGGTTAAAGGCGATGTAGGAATTTCTATATTCAGAAAGCAACTTTTGGGGAAAGTTCTGTTTATAACATCCCTGATAGCAGCATTTATTAAAGGTAAACAGAGTACTACTGCATCCTTGAAATCAGTCTCTTGACTTTCATCCTTCTTCCTGCAGCAGGATATGGTGCTAATTCATAATCTCCAGCAGGAAAATACAATTCAAACTGGATACAAATAATAATAATCAACGTACCAATTTAATGATATTGACAATGAAGGAACACCACATAATAACGCCTCTCTTGCTCCAGCAACAACACCTGAGTAGAACCTGGTAAATTTTAAAACATGAAATGAATTTCTGTTCATTCTTAAGGGCACATGGAGGTTTAATAAGAAACCATGATAAAATATTATGAGGGGGAAGTGGGGACTGTCTACTAGTATAGATTTATAAATTTAATTCTATGCATAATTGAACAACTTACATGTGATGACCACAGCTTGATCCCCGGTTAATACCACTAATAACCTAAAATTTACACAATGTTCATTCGTAAACCATTAGCATTTTGTTAATGAGAAGCACACTAGTTGTCAATTGTATGTGTATGATATAAATGCTAACCAGCATAGGTTTTGACCATGAAAACAAGGCCCCAGATAACGCTAGTGAAACACAATCCACTGGAGTTCCTAAGTAATAAATTAGAAAAGAATTAGAAATCTATGCAAGTACCATTACCCACATCTATGACAACAAAACCAAAAACTAAGCATTTCCCAACTCTGGATGCATTTTATCAGTAATTAATTACAACAACAACAACAAAAACAAAAGCTTTATTCTAATAGGTGAGATCGGCTACATAAATTATTTGGTTTAGTTAAATATCACAACTTTTTTATCCATACAAAACAAGAAACAAACCAGCAAACCCACATCACCAATGAATGTAGTTTATATGAACTTCATAAACTGAAAAACAGCTTTTTTATGTACGCAACTAGAAGCAAGGCAATAAACTCACATCATCTACTCACCAAGTCTACACGAACTTCATACACATCGGATCTAACAAAATAGAGAGAAACAGTGGCAAACACTGAACATTAAGTAAACGACAAAGCTAAATTCCTTTAAGAAAAAGTAAAGATTCCAAAAATTATGAATCCGAATCAGTGTTCAGTATCATGAAAGAAGAGTAAAAACAACAGAGAAGTTAAAAAAAGGTGATATAATTGAATCAAAACCTGAAACTTCAAAGGCGGAGGCGCCATTAATTTGTGCCGAACAAGCTTCGACGGTTTCTCCTCGAGTGACAGAGTGGGCCGAAGCCGATTTGTCCCTGAAGAAACCATTTTTACGAACAAGATATCAAAGAAAGCCAAAGCCAAAGCAAGGAAGTGTGCGATGAAATAACATTTGGAGAGGAATGGTGGGACCCACGATTGAGGAACGCAGACATGGACGTCGCAGAGTCCCTGGCGCACGAGGGCTTCGACGAGGTGAACGAGGCCCGGAGACTCAATGCCATCACTGTTGGTGACCAACACGATGGGCTTCGAGTTGGAGTTGGAGCCATCGTCGGTGGAGAAAGAGGGTTCTGAGTGTGAATTTGAGGGTTCGGCATTGATGTTGGGTTCTTCATGTTCTTCTTGTTCGGGGCGTTTTCGGTTGAGAAGCACTTCTTCGAGGCCTGGGGGCTCCGCGTTCTTCACGGAACCGGACGACGTCGTCATGGGGAAGAGAGGAAAGAGATGGATTGGTAGTAGGTTGAAAAGCAGGGATAGTGTTTGTTTGGGTCAGACTACGGAGTTTAATTAAATATTTTAACGAGTTTTATTAACCCCAACATAATTTATTCTAACTAGGACTCCAATATGTATTATTTGGTAAAAAAACATAAGTGGCTTTCCTATGTGATAATCTTTATTTTTATAATTTGAAACATGTTTAATAGGTGCATAAAAAAAAGGGAAATTAGTCTTATTTATATAATTTAGGAGCACGTAGTGAAATTTAGAGAAAGAGAATCATTTGTCATTTTGATAAAATAAAATTTGTGCAAGTTTAGTTCTTCGTTGTCAAATAATATTAGAGGCAAAAATTATTTTATTAACGAATTAAGATATTTGTTTTTGAGTTCATTTTTTTTATTTACATTAAAATGTACGTCACATATCTAACATAAGAAAAACACATTTTTCTAGCACATTTTTTTAGTTGAACTTGGAATTTCAAATGTCCAAATGGTTTTTTCCTTTTAACATGTGAGCCACCTTGATGTAGGTGGGTATTTTGTTGAGCCTAGGCTTCAATGGTCAAAAGCATTTTATATTAAGGACCTACAAATTGACATGGATGAAGTTAATGTTTGAGGGTAAGTGAGAGTTATTTCATCAATCTACCACCGGAAAAAAGACTATGACAAAGGCATACTCTTCCAAAAAGATGGTATGAATAGATATTTGCTGCATGTTTGGCTGCAGGTCTAACATTGCAAATGTGCATCAAAAACATGAAGAAAAAAAAAATATAAAAGCTATACAAAGTTGCTTATACTTGAACGTGAAAAATAGATGTGCGTTGCCTTTGATGTGATGTTAAACGAAACACCAACTTAGACCGTAACCCCAGATAAGTTATTGCTTACTTACTATACACCTCTTTAGTTGTAGATCTTCTATTATCAAAAAAGGAAGATGATCAATCAAGAAAAACCTATGAAGGGAGAGAATAAAATTTAAACATAACAAAATGATATAATAAAGTTTCTTCCCTTTTATCCAAGAAAGACGTGATGGCCCTCTCACAGAAAATGGGAAGTGTAAAGTAATGGAAAAGGAATACAAAGGATGCAAAGAAAGAAAGAAAAAATGTAAAAAAGCACATAGAAGGAAGAAAAAAAAAGTACAAAAATGTTATAAGGCAAATGAAGGGTTATAAATTAATGATACTTGAAGTTTTTTTCTTCAAAGAATACATGAAGGGTTTTAAAACTCAAATATTTGCATAACTTACATATTCTAAATTGAGTTCCATTACGATTTATCACATTTTATTTTATCAAAGGGTGGGTCGCAATCCTTCGATTAAAACATTAAGAGGCAAAGCAAGTCGAATAACATCCCTCCGCAAAAGGGATTTACAAACAGAGGGTGGATGATTATACAACTAAAAGCTAGACTTATCACATCTTAAAACTTAAGATTGCACAATCAAGACTTAAATATGTTTTCGTATTTTGTAATATAGCTCATTTTATTTTTATTAGCTAAATTTTATTTTATTTTTATTTGATTTTAGTATTTGTCATTAGTCACAATCCCTTGAATGATAACCTGATATTATATTAAAATACCATATCATTAATCGATAATGTGATGTTTTATTAATTTGTGACATTGGTAGATTACCTGCTTTTAAAATTTAATTGTCAAATGATACTTAAAGTTTACACTTTTTACAATTAATTATTTTTTGTTAACTTTCCATTGAAAAAACTTAAACCATTTTTTTACCTTAAATCTTCATTATTCATTCATTTGAAGTTAAAAATAGTCATAGAGCTCAATAGTAAAGAATAACTCAGCCACAACTTATCACAAAATCATAAATTTAATGTAAAATAGTAAACAATTAAAATTATTTTCTCATTACAAACACTATGTTTATCGAGATATTAAAATTATTTTCAACTACTTCAACTGTTAATCTTACTTAATACTTATAATTTATAAACTAGTTTTAAGCTTTCAACTAATAGCTAGTTTTTCAACTTCCAAACTTTTTAGCTCTTAGCTAATTTTTTAACTAGTTTTATTTAATATAACCTTTGTATCAAGGGATCTAAAAGCATTTTTAATGATAGATTTCAAATTAGGATTATAGATCACTTTTTGGTGGATTATATAGTACCACTTAAGATTGAAGATCTCTTAAGATTTCTGTAATTTTTTTTTCTAGATCTCATTTTGAGATCTTAAAGAAAAAAAAGAAAAAAATTTATTCTTTTTTAAACAATATGTAAAAATTGAAAATTTTTCTACAAGAACTCATTTTTATGTCAAAATTTTTTTACCTCTTTCATTAAAGGATATAATGAAAATCAAATATTAAACTCAAAATCTTTATTTAATATCTAACACTAAAAGATTATCTATTTAAGTTGGTGGGAGAAGATATGTAAATTATTAGACACGTAATGTCTATATATATATATATATAAAAGAATAGAAAAACTAGAAAAGAAAAAGCATCAAATGGGTGTGGTTCCAGTTTTTTGGGTGGCAACACTGGCAGTGGCAGCTGCCGCCAACAACGTCAATCTCCAGAACCGAATTCTATTTTAATTCTCGTATTAGATTATATACTACACATGTTGTAGGCGATTCACTTTGTTTCTTCGTACTCTTCGAAAATTCGGTGACTCACTCGCTCTCTCATCGACTTGGACGATATTTCGTGGACAATAGTTCCACTTTCCCTCAGGTTCTCTGCCTTTCTTTATTGTATCAATGTATAAATTAACTTTTTTCTTGGTTGGTTTTACATTTTGCCTTGAATTTTACATTTGCCTGCTAGGATTCCACTTTAGGGTCTACAAAAAACTATCTTGTGTTGATGGGTGTTCTTCATTTAAGGTTTGAAAGATGAAACATGTTTTAAAACTTGAAATTTATAAGACTCTAATGGGCAATTGGAACTTTGTACTTGGAGAGCTGGTGAGGATTATTTGATTACCAGCAACTTGTAGCAATTTTCATCCTTCTGTGAGAGTAGGGAAATGAATGGGGAAGGTAGGGTAAGTGTGTGAGAGCATTGAACACTTACTTACCGGGGATCAAGAGTTTATCAAAGGATGTTGGGTGGGTGGCATTAAGCTATAAGCTGGGTCTCTAAAATTCTGCTTTATGCAACCCTGTTTACTATTGTCATGATGGAAGGAAGATCTTTTGTAGGAAGAGATTCGTGGTCTCCATTTAGGTATGGATACTCTTGTCTTAACTGAGATAGAACATAGAAGTTACCATTCCAAGTTCGGCAAGGGTTTTATCTCAAGCTGAAAATAGTGATAAATTATCACTACCGTGGATGATTAAGCTAATGGTTGTCAAGGATGGGAATTATAAAAGTTGAATTGTGGGCGTTTTGGAGTTGTAGAGAAGCTTTGAAATGAAAGGGTTTACAGTTATATAAGAGTAAGACAGTATAGAATGCATTATGCATGTTTGGCAAGGCACAAGTTAGCAATGTTACTGGAGATGGAGATTGGGGATCACATCATATAACAAGTTGCACTGTTTAGGTATCTCAGGTCTATCTTAAGTGATAGGATGGATAAAGTAGTGTTTGGAGAAATGCTTCAAGTGTAATTTATGATTGTAAACTGCTTATCAAACTCATTGGAAAATTCTATTGGACAACTATAAGACTAGAATGTTCTATGTTAGTGAAATTTGCAGTGACAATGGAAAAATGGATCATGGGTCTGTGTGGTTTATAATGCCAAAAGAATTTGAATTCCTTTGCGTTGATTTATTAGACCATAAAGTTTAAAATCAAAAGAGAAAGCTACAGAAATAAAATAAACCCCTATATGACTGCTTTAATTTAAATTCAGCGAAAATTTTGTGGTGCTTATTTCTAGTGGATTTCTAAATATATGTTTTGCAAGCAGAACTATGTTTTTTGTTACTTAAACTTATAGTCACAATAGTCCAAGATTTATAACCTAATGTGAAAATTTTCTTTTTCATCTAGGTGGTGGTGCAAAATAGTGGGATAAGTTGGAAGAAAGGTCTTTGGCCAATTAGTTTTATAGAAGCAAGTCAAGCAACTTTAACCATGCTTTGATCCTTACTTAAACATGGCTCAACCGTATATGAGTGATGCAATTTCCAATTGGCAAAACAGATATCAAACTGACACTTAATCTAAGGTCAACTCCGAAATAATTAGTTGCAATTTTGATATGCTCTTGTCCTATGTTATTTGATCTTTGCTTAATGAAGAATGGTAATAAGTTTAATAATATGCTATTGCATCAGAAATTGGGCTGATTCATAGTTATTTCTTTTTTGTGATTATTGTATTTTGGACAGTTCTCATTTCTTTCCAAAATGGAGGTCAATGAAGATCCTGGACCAATTGATAATTATGTTCTTTATGATCAAGATAATCATGTATCTTCAGCAGTTTGGGATGGACATGTAGGTGGATATTATTTTATTTATAATTTTTGTTAAATCATATGAAAATTTCTCAATATTCATATTATTGGATATGATAATATTATTCATACCAAATCCACAGGAGCGTGGTGTACTTAGATGCCATGAACACACATCAATGCTTGATCAGTGGAAGCTCACACCTAAACAGATTAAGTTGGTTGAGAAGGCTGGTTTTGGTCACCTACGATTACTTCCTGCTATGAGTCTTGACAATGCATTGATAGCAGCTTTGGTTGAGCGGTGGAGGAGAGAAACAAATTCCTTCCACTTAACTGTTGGAGAATTGACGATAACCCTTGAAGATGTATCACTACTACTTGGATTGGCTATTGATGGAGAACCTGTGATAGGTCCAATAAGTGCACCAAGTTCAGTTTGTGAAAAATTATTAGGGAGAGTACCAGAGGACCTGAATGGTGGAATGGTGAAGCTTACTTGGCTGAAGGAGTTCTTCTCTGAGTGTCCTGAAGATGCATCACAGGAGGAAATTGTACGATGTACTCGTGCTTACCTTTTATATCTAGTAGGCAGTACAATATTTTCTACAACAACAGGGAACAAAGTCCCTGTTATGTACCTTTCTTTGTTTGAAGACTTTGACAAGGCTGGGAAGTTTGCTTGGGGTGCAGGAGCATTGGCATTTTTATATAGAGCACTCGGGAATGCTTCTCTTAAATCTCAAAGCACTATTAGTGGCTGTTTAACTCTAGTACAGGTTATAATAATACTTCCCTTTACTCTCTTCTTTTGCGGATACTTTCAGTTTCAATACTGACTGAATAATATTTTATTATTATTTTTAGTGCTGGTGTTATTCTCGCCTCAATGTTGGACTGCCAAAATTTAATCAAGAACCTGATAATAATTGCTTTCCCTTTGTGCTTAAATGGAAAGGGAAAAGTGGCGCTCGGACGAAATGTAATGTACTGTCCTACAGAAAGGCTTTGGACTCTCTTAATCCATGTGATGTAAGTGTTAATAATGTGGATTTTTTGATGAATTAAGTAGAACAAATAGTAAATCTGTGTTGGTGTTGGTACACAGGTCCAGTGGCTACCTTACAAGGACATGGACTGTACAGCCATACCAGAAGATATAAAAGCTAGTCTGATTTTACGGGCATCTAGGACTATGTTATTGTGTTTTGACAAGGCAGAAAGGCACCTTCCTGATCGTTGCTTACGTCAGTTTGCCATGCATCAAACTATCCCAAAAGACGTCGAACGATGGGAGAGGAAGAGTCGTATAGTGGATCACGGGGTAGACTTGATGGGAAAAATGGACTTGGCTCTCAAAGAGTGGTCTGAACGTTGGGTTCATGTTGTTGAAGGTGGTGACATTGTAGATGAGGGTGAGTACATGCAGTGGTATCAGAAGATTACCCGGAAATATATCGGGAGAGTCACATCATCCCTGGAGTCAGAGTATCAAAGAACAGTATGCCTTTTGCTTAGTTATCATTACTTATATTTTACTTGAATGTATGTTTTATGAATACTTGACTGCTACATGCTTTTACTGTTTTACAGGTTACTGCTATGAGGGAAATTGCAAATATTGCTGATGTAGTCTCAGCAGAAGGGTTGGATTCTTATAATAGAGAGTTGCTTGATGAAGTGAAAAATATTGTGCACAAATGTTTAACAGAGCAGTTTGAAGAAATACCAACCGAGAAAGTTAAAAAGAAGGGTAATAGGAAACGTAGGCAAAAGGACCACCTGAGCATGGAATATGAATAGCACCAGAATAGAGCACAGTCCAAGCTAATTCTGATCTTAGCCCTACTGATATTTATAACTTCAGGTTGGTGAAGGACGAATGTATATAATTAAATGGTCAACACAGCATCAAGAACGTATTCTATAGAAGAGGATGGCATATTTATTAACATTAAAAAAGATGGAGACATTCGAATGCAGATAGTTTGTAAGTATCTACTGTAAAGCTCCATTTGATATTTGATCCTTTTTAGGCATTTATTGGATCCTCCCTCTTCTTCTAAATGTATGGCCTGGTTTTTAAATGTTTATTATATTAGTATGGGGCTGTTCATCTTTTTACTCGTCTTGCAATTGGGAAATATTTGCCTTCATGGTATTCTAATAGTTGCTTCATGACCTCCCCACCCCCAATGATGCATAATGTGATTACCTGTGAATTTATACGATGATGTTAATTTAAAGACTAATAAAATTACACAATCTTTCTCTTTATCTGATAAACTAAAGTATGTTTATACTTTAATTTAAACCAGGCAAAGTTTACGCAAAATGCACTGGAAAGAGACAAAAACATGCAAAACACATTAATATTCACACATTTGCAAAGTACTAGGGGATAAAAATACCTGCATGATAATTTAGTTGTGAAAAAACAACTGCACTGTAATCAGGGGTGTTCGGGGGTTGGTTCAGATCAATTTTGGTCAAATTTAGGAACCAATTTAATTAAATTTGATGGGTTTGATTTGGTTCGGTTTTCAAAAAAAAAAATTTGAAAACCAACCCAATCCAACCTGTTCATGAATGGTTTGGTTCAACGAGTTACCCATTTAATTTTTTTTTCTTAGAGCTTCTATTTTATATCATGATTCTTTCAAATATCCAATATAATTAATATAATATTATCAAATGTATAAAAATAGTAAAATTGATTCATTTAATACCATCAACATAATATTTTAAAATAGACTTATAATATAAATTAAAATAAAAGATTTTTGAACAAAATTTACTATAATAGTCTGAATCACAACTATTTTTTACTAATTAAGCTTTGCTACTAAAATGAGAAATGGGATGTTCTAGTACATATTGTCGAATCAATTTGTGAATGAGATCTTTCAATTTTTTCATCATATTCATGCTCTTCTTAACACTATACATACGATTAAAACAAAATTGAATGTACTCACATTTATAATGATGATCAAGGAAAATAACGACAAGCAAAAGGTAGTTAATTCCACCACTTTTCTAATATTTGTTAAACTTTAATTGCACATTTGTTGTCATCCTTTATATCACTATGTCATCATTATGCCTCCACTTATTTAGTAATTTTTGAATACTAACTAGCTTCTTAAAAAAAGTGTTAGCAGTAACATGCAATGACCCAGAAAAAGAAAGAGTTGCATCATAGAAAGTATTCAGAAAGTTAATAAAAACACGAGCACATTGTCAATCAATCTCTTTGGGACATCCTTCCCTTTCACTAGATATGAGATTTAACACATATGCTTCAACATACTCATAGCGATAAAATGCATGTTCATTTTTTAGCAACATCTAACATCAAATAAGTTGAGTTTCACCTAGTTGTTACATCAAGTATTAACATGGCCTTGGTGGATACACTTACTTCTCACACCTCTTAAAACTTACAAATCTACTTGGAGAAGACTTCACAAACTTACATGCAACTCTTATTTTTCTAATGGATAGGTCAATTTCTTTCAATCCATCACTAACAATTAAATTCAAAATATGAGTAGAACATCGCATGCGCATGAGATGATTATGGACTAGCCTTCATTTGGCCCACACATTTACAATATCACGTTTTTTTTATTGTCAAATTATTTTTTAATTTTTAATATATATATATATATATATAAATAATAAATTTTATATTATTATTATGGGTTCACGGATTAGATCAACGGGTCAACGGATCTATAAATCTAAACCTGTGACTAAACCCGTACATAAACGGTTGTGATCGGATCGGTTCGATTTTGTCCCAAATACATAAATGATCCAACTCAAATTATTCGGATTAGTTCGAGTTCACGAATGACCCGTACCCGTGAACACCCCTAACTGTAATGACGTGAAAAAATTTATTATAACCATAGATCAGTCTCTTAGGTACAATATCTCTCTTATTGCAACTTTCAACATCATCAAATAACTAGTTTGATAATTTAGTTGTGCTTAGTGTATCTGTGGTTTCTTCTATGCATTCTGCTTAGTTTCAATTTATTTGTGTTTTCTTCATGCTCCAAACACTTAGTTTTGTGATCTTGACATCAGCAGTTCCATTATTGAAAGCATATAATTGTGCTTTATCATTGATTGCCAATGTGGAATAAACTCTGGCTGTGATGCAAGCCCTTCCTTCTCCTCCAAAACTCTCTACCACAGAATGATCAATCTGTTGAAGTGGAAGGGGGCAAACTCGTGCATTAGTAGGCATTAAAGATTATTTGAAGGAGAAAAAAAAAGATGAAAAATCTTTATAGCCATGCTTTTAACATACACATATCAAGATCATGTACTTGTTCAAACATTTGTGCATATAGTTGTGTTTTATCATTGATTGTGTGCACAAATGTTTGCATACATGTAGATAAAATTATAGTTGTGAAAAATCTTTGTATGTTAACATTTGTGCATACAGTTGTGCTTTATCATTGATTGCTTTTTCTATACATATCGTGCCACTATTAAACTTATATGTTTACAAATCATATTTTGTGCACAAATGTTCGCATACATGTAAATGTAATTATTTCTATATTAACTATCTTATGTTTTCTCAGAAATATACCTCTAATTTTTTTAATAAAATCATGTACTACTTGTTAAAAGTTTCATTTGTATGCAACCTTTTTTTGTAGTGGAATGAAAATTTTAAAATTAATATATGACCATGTACTAGTAAGTTCTGTATTAATGCAATTTTAGTGGGTCCTTAATAAAATTTGACTTTGAATTATTGGTAAGGAAGTTTGTGCATCTATTCATGGTTCACTTTTTTTTTCAAAAATTCGAAATGAACTAAATCAATCCACATCCACCCCCATGTCGCTGATGTATGGCCTGACTTTTAAATGTTTATTATATGAGGAATGCAACTTTTTTTGTGGACCACTACAATCCATAGAAATTGACTTTCAATATTTGAATAACGTTTGTACATATATGATCGATGTTCACAATTTTATTTTATTTTCTATAAAAAAAGAGTTTGTGCATCTTAATTAATATCTCGTAGCTTCATGAATTTGAACTTACCAAGGTTCTCAATGATAGTTTCTCATGCAGAGGATCGACGTCCACAAAAGTTCCATAAGTGGCAAAATCATTGTCTTTGTTTAAGGAAGACCTGTCATGCAATTGTATATCAGAAGTTGAGATTATGAAAATAATTAGAGAACACAACGCGAACAAAACAAACCTGCTTTGGTCACTGCACAAGAGCACCAAATATTTTTGTTGGTGTCTGAATATTCTGAAGAAAACTGATGTATACTCTTGCAAACCCTCTGAAGCAAAAACTAGCAGACCAAATGCCTAGTCCACTTTTGACGGATGAACCCTTTTTACTACACAGAATTTGGGGTTCTGTCCAATAGTCCAATACTTCAGCCTTTTTAAACTTATTCACTTCAAATGAAATTTCAACATCAGCCTGCAAAGGACAAATTATTACTCTTATTATACCCATCGGTTATATTAATATTATATATTAGCTGAGAAAGAAATATTTACCATGTTAAAAATAAAAAAGAATAATAAAATATATATTTTTATGTGTCTACTATAAAGATAATTTTTTTACTCCAAGACTATTTCCTTTTAAAATATAGAAATTACTAAAGTGAGTTTTATCAATAAAATCTTTCTATATGTTAGCTAAAATCATGTTAGCAAAACCAGCTTAATATAATAGTAGTTAATAATTTCTCTATATTCTATCTAAATTAATTTTATTTAAGTGTTGATATGCTTAACACTTCTTTAACACATTTTTTTCTTCAACACATGTTTTTGACTATGGAAATTAAATTTTAATTTAGTTTGAGAAAAAAGAAATAAAAATAAAAATTGAGATTCATGTTTTTTTAAAAGATTCATACTTAAGATCTTATTTAAGAGATTCAAACTCATTGGTTGTTCCACTCACACTAATCACTTGTTGTAAACCAAGAGTTATGTGAATTACCATTGTTGGGATTGCAATATTAAAGATTTTGTAGCATTCAAAAACATTTTGATGGTAAATTATGGTTGTATATGATGCATCTGACTCTAATTTGCCGAAATATTAATTTATTTTTTAAAACCATGATCCTTAACATATATAATTTAAAACCTTGACTAGTTCAGTACTATGAAAGTATGAATTACTAGATTGTAGTAAGTAAAACTTACCTGTGTTGCTGTGACACCATTAATATGAAGCAATTGGCCTCCTTTTAGCACTTGGTTGGAAAGTTGACTGGGTATGCACGTAGCTTTTCAATTTCCACCACCGGCCATTGTACCAACTGTTTACCAGATTTATGCAGCCATATAGCCCTTGGAATTGTCTGCAAAATACATGTGCATTTTCATTAAATTTCATCCCACTCATTACATAAACCATGACCGAAAAACAAATCTAAGTTATTGAGCCAAGACCAACAGTCAACACCTTTTGATTTGATCAAGTCTTATCTTGATTTTAGAATATGGTCAACAAACCAATAACAATTGAATAAAATAAACTATCAATTTTATCCTTAAAAGTATTATATTTTTTTTCCTAAATAGTTCATAACAAAATTATAAAAGTAATCTCTCAAAAATATCAGACGACATAAGAATTGAAAAATCGTTCAAATTAATCTTCAAAGGTTAATAAAACAAATATCAGCTTAAGGTAAACTAGAGGATATTCAATACTGTAGGAACTTCTTAAATAATTTAAATACTTTAAAGATTACTTACGATAGAAGGTAATACTTGAGAAATATATTTGATGATTTATTCAATAATAAATTATGAAATTGCAAACAACTTACAGGATTCCAGACCATCCTTTCTTAATGTCATCGGCACCACTTGATGATTCGTTGACCCATGCTAATAAAATCCTTCTCTTCTTTGCATCATCAAAGAAAGTTTTTGAGGCATAGTATTTTCCATAATCATATCTTAAAACAAATTCATTAGTCCCATTAATATATTCGGGATAAACACATCTTTGGTCGCATTGTAACTCCCAATCATATAGTAATCATAATGTTTATCGCTCAAGCTAGCCTTGAACACATGCCTAACATCATCACCATTCAATGATGTGACAACACCCAATTGGCCATTATTCTTCAAAACCGGAAAAAAAAAAAAATCAGGGCACTCCCACATTCCACTGCGTAAGGTTGAATGTAAAGATTGTTCAGCTTGAACCCAATTAACAAAGTCTTTGCTGCTATACAAAATTGCCATTCTTCCACTTGTTCCAACAAGGACTCTCCAATGTCCATCTTTGCCTAGCCATGCAGTGGTAGGGTCTCTAAATGAACTTGGATCGATGTTGTTAGCACTAGTTGGTTCCATTAGAGGATTTTTGGGTGACTTAACCCATTCCTTGAGAAATGGGTCAGAATTTTTTTTTGGGTTGGGCCAAGTTTTGAACTTGCTTATTCAATTGGTCAATTCCAGTGTATAGAATGGCCGGTTTGTTATCTGCTAGCAGTGTGGCTGATGCTGACCAACAAACATTGATATCGGATGGCTGAGATGGGATGATGGCAGGATCTAGTGGTGTCCAATTCACGAGATCCTTTGACACTGAATGTGCCCACACAATATTTTCCCAAGCTGCACCTTTAGGATTGTATTGATAGAACACATGATAAAGTCCTCCATATCTCATTGGTCCCACCAAGAAGCCCCAGGAAAACTTTTTATTTTTAATAAGACTGTGTTTGTTTTACTAATTAAAAAATTATTTCTTCAAATATAAATATAAAAAATTTAAATATGAATTTTGTCCATATAAGCTTGAGTTTTTGTTGTTGTACCAAAAATATTTTTAATTCATGAAAATTCATTTTTTTAATTTTGGTTTATGTAAAAAAAAAAATTTAGTCTATCTAAATTTGTGTTTGTTTATTTTCAATTTATTTAAATTTTTATTTTTTATTTTTATTCCCTTGTATGTTCACACTTTGGGAACTAAAATTAGAAAAAAATAAAAATTTAAATGAACTAAAATGAAGAAAAAAAAACTTATAAATGGCCCGGAATTGAAAAAATGTGAACATAAAAAGACTAAAAAAAAAATTAAGAATAGAATATCAACCTGTGAAATAAAAATTCTCTTACTTATTTTTTATTATCAAAAGACCAAAGGTAGTCGTAAATTAAGGATAAGTATCAACCTGTGAATTAATTTTTTTTTAAAATCTAGAGTAAATTATATTAATCACTCTTAAAATTTTGTAAAATTACATAAACTCTTTTTTTTTTAACATTTATGGTAACCTTCCTTATAGGAAAGCATGGTGTAGTGAAAATTTTGCATAAATATTACGGAATATAGGGATAGATCATACTTGATATAATCTACTCTTAAAGCTGTTACTCAAATAATTTCTACCCGTCTTTGTTTTATTATTTTAATTCAATTAAAAATAACAAAACGATATTTGTTCTCCTAATTTTTTTGTTAACATGTTTTTTTTAATTAGATACAAAAAAAAAGTAATTTCGACTTCACCACTATCTACGTACATGCATGACGTGTAGATGCTTATTTTCTTTTCCTCTGGCCCGACAATAGAAATCCGGCTCATTGTATTTTGATTTCTACGCGGCTTTGAAAGGACCGTTGCTGAACAAACTTTGGGAAACATTTAATTTTCTGCACTCTAGCTTCCTTCTTAATTACATTTGAACAATTCAACCATTTTTAATTTCCAGAAATACTCATGAAGTGATCATATATATTGTTATTTTCTGAAATGGATAGATATAAACAATTGGGATGCTGAATTGATAATAATACGATGGATTGAAGGAAAGTGCATAAAAGAACATGAGAAAAAAAGGGTGCACTGAGAACTGAGGGAGATTCATAAGAGAACTGAACTAACCATTGGGATTTGCAAGTCCAAATACACCCATATGTCCAAAAACAAGAAGCAAAAGAATAAACTATATATTAGAGACATAAAATATTTGCACACAAAAAGAATGAAAAGAATAGAAAGAAATGAATAAAGGGTAGATAAGAAAATTTAAGATTATTATTAGTTGAAGGAAATATATTATATACCATTTATCCAATTCAGGCCGGTTGAAAATGATAAGCAGTTCTGTAAGGTTGATCATAGGAATCAGAAGATAGACTCCGAAGATTTCTCTAAAGATGATGGGAAGCAGCTAGCACTGCCATAAATGACAGAAAAGAGAGTAAACAGCCAAATAGTAGACATAGTCATGGCAATTGCTATATGGTAATGTTGTGGAGGGAAGCAGGTGTCTATGCTATCTATTTATATAGACAATACTGCTGGCTATGGTGGAATTTTGTGAATGAATAGAAGGATATGAAATTAAGGAAAATGTTAGTCTTTCAACCCCCAAGTTTGGGGTGAAAAAATGCAGGAAAAAGAGAGAAGGATATGAAAGAAAATTTGAAGTCACTCTGGACCATTATATTTGTCAGAATTTTGAAGTCAATAAAAACGAGCATCTGCTCCATATGGACCATTTCTTCAATGTACCGTGCAGACAGTATACTACGGGGTAATGACTAATGAGACTTTTTTTTCTTCTTGAAAGTAAACATCCAAATAGTTGAACTGTATTTCAAGTCTTTTATAAATGATTCGCGGGAAAACCTTATTATAATTAGAAATGCATATGGATCAAAGATAATCCTTGTAGACCAATTAAGCTTGTGTTTCGTAAAATTAGTTATCAAAAAGTTAGCGAAAATGTGAAAAGCTATATATAAAAGCTTAAAAATGGTAACCAAAAAGTTGTTAAACTAACTTACTAAATTATATTATAAGTATTTGCTAAACTACAAGTTGAAATGGTTGAAAATGTAAAATGATAAAAATGTATATATTTATATGATATTTGATTAAAATATGTGTTAGATCCTATAAATGAATAAATTTTATTTTAGATTTTTAATAATTTTTTCTTTGCAATGGATATCTTGATAAAAATTTATCTCAATAACATTTCAAAAAATAATATAAAGTATTAAAAAGATTTGTTTTTCAAATGTGTAAAATTTTTAGTTAATAAAAAAATTTAAAAATTAATTCAAATAATTTTTCGAACATAATCTTAAATAAAATAAGGGTTGAATCATTCTCAAGTGAAGTTAAAGTGGCGAGAACAAATAGTAAAATACGTTGGTGACAAACATAACAGTGTCAGAAGATTATAATGGCATCATTCTTCTTAAATATATATTTTTTATTTTGTCAACTTATCAAATATTAAATCTAAATAGGATGAATGACAAGCATATTATTGTTGTGCGTTAATGATATTTGGAGGCATTAATAGAAGAAGTAAAAAAATTAGTCATCATGAACTTTTATTGTTCTTCCATTTCTCCCATTCTGCTCGGTATCAATTTATCTGTGCTTTCTTCATGCTCCAAGCATTCAGTTTTGTGATCTTAACATCAGCAGTTCCATTATTGAAAGCATATAGTTGTGCTTTATCATTGATTGCTAATGTGGGATAAACTCTAGACGTGATGCAAGCCCTTCCTTCTCCTCCAAAACTCTCCACGACAGAATGATCAATCTGTGGAAGGGACAAACTTGTGCATTAGTAGGAGCATTGAAGATCATTTGAACAAAAAAAAAAAAACTAAGGATGACAAATCTTATAGCTCACTTATGATTTTACTAAACCAGGTTTTGGGTCAAACTTGGAATCACTCAATTTCAAAATAACTCAAATAAATTCCACATAATTTGACATCTATACCAAGTAATTACACATGAATAATTTACATAACATTTCAACTAATCTAAATCAAATAGTCAAATAACACAAGAAATACATTAAACATTTATTATTAATATTGGACAATAGAAGAAGTGACATTAATTAATTAATTGGGTGAGAAACAATTAACTGGAAAAAAATGAAGAATAATCTTGAAAAAATAGTATGAATTATTAATAAATTTAAAGTAATTAAT
>CM023956.1:556437-597133 GCA_013407115.1 Glycine latifolia
GACATTAATTATGTTTTTTCAATTATATCTCTTATAATATTAATGTGAACAATAAAATATATAAATAAATTAACGATGATATAAGATTAATTTTGTAAAATTATACTCTTCCATGTATTTGTTGCTTTTTTCTTGATTTGTGTAAAATAAACAACTATTATTATGGAAAGGAAGGAGTACAACATTTATTTATTAAAATCAGAATAAATTATTTATATTTTAAACTAAAAATTGATATGAAATTCATCCTAAAAAATAATTGATTAGAATCTTTATGATTTTAAATACCAGAAATTTCTTTAAGTTGTAAACATATCAATTGAATATCACCAAATTTTATTATAAAAAAATTCCTTAAAATCTTGATTGAATATTATAAGAATTTTTATCTTATTTAAAAATCATGATTGAATACTAAAATATTTTTTTACAATTTTTTTAAAGTCATTTAAAATTTTAATTGAGTACACTCCTAATTATTACAACTTACAAAACTGAAATAAAATCAGAATACAGTAATTGTTACAACATTTATTTATTAAAACCAGAATACATTAATCAAAAGGGATTTTTATAATGATTATTTTAAAAGTCATAGTATCTTTATTCCTATCATAAGACTTTATTTTAAATGTCTTTTATATTAATTATTTTTTTATCAAAATATCCTTATTTATCTTAACCCACAATTCAATGTTACTTTGAATTGTATTTTTCTCTTTCCTATAAAAATGAATAAATTCTTAATAATATTAAAGGCAAATTAAAAAAAACATCATTTAACAAATTTAAGTTAATGCCTAAATTTAACGAATGCAGTGCATACTACATTTCTGATTAATTGATTTTTTTATACTAATAATAAATAAATATTAAACTCATTAAATAAATAAATGTGTACATTATTCTACAAGAATTCATGGAAAATAATCATAAGCATGCCTTAATTGTTACTTACAAGGGGTGAAGAACGATTACTCTTTCCTCTTTTTTCTCTCGGCTCCCATTACTGGAAGAATGAAATGAAAAGATAGAAACCCCAAAAGGCCAAAGAAAAACATAAATTGAGAGAGAGTGACTTTGGTCGTAACCATTGCGTGGTACCATAAAGAGGCAATTAAACTATTGAATTGGAAGCTGAGTTAGTAGTAATTTAAGAGAGAGAAAGAGAGAGAGTGAGAGGGAGACTCATCCACTTCTTCCATTTCAACACCTTCACACAACACAGCGTTCTCTCTAGAATCTAGAGACAGGATTTCCAACACACTCACCTCTCAGAGCGCGTGACCTTCAAACACGATCATCATCGTCTTCTTCCTATGACCTGTCTAAGGTGCAAAAACCCTCTTCCTTTTTTCAACTGCTTATTGATTTCTCTTTTCATTTTTGTTTTTAATCGACAATCTGTCGGGGTGTGCCTTTTTGTGATTTTTTCAACCATGGAATGGTAAAGTTTTTATTTTTTTACTTTTTTTTTTTGTTACTGTTCACTTGAATTTAATTGTTTGGGGAATTTTACTCATGGGGTTTTTGGGTACTTTGATTTGGGAGTCAAGATTCAAAGTTTAATGTGTTCGGGGATTGAATTTGAGGAGAAGATTGTAAAACGATAAATTTTGGTGTAGGGGAATTGTGGAAGTGTATTTTGATGGGCATGGAAAGCTATTTTTACTGTCATGTTTTAATTGTTGTCAGAGGTTGTGTCAAAAAGATTAACACAATTTGTCTTGATTGTATTTCTAATTTTTTTTTTTTGGTATTTCTAAGATGTGTGGATAAGTTCTCTTATCTGAACAGACTGATTTTTTTCTCTCATTATTTTTTCTATTTTTCTTGTTTTTATCAGATTCTTCGTAGAGGAGTACTAGTGCTGATCACTGGATCTTTCAAATTTGGAATGATTTGATGGGGAATATGACTTGCAGCATCAACAAGACTGATTCAATTGAGTGCTGTGAAGCTGAAATGCAGAAGGCTGATTCTCAGGAATCTGGTCCTGCGTTAAAGAAGTCAAAAACCAAAATTTTGGCCTCTCAAAATGTAGATAATTGTGAAATGGAAGAAAGAGAGGATAGACTTAGTGACATGCCGGATTGTCTTATCCATCATATTTTGTCATTTATGGAAACAAAGGATGCAATTCAAACTTGTGTTTTGTCGAAGCGGTGGAGGTATCTTTGGGCTTCAGTTCCCTGCCTGAGTTTCAGCAGCAAATCATTCATGCGTTTGGTTGACTTTAAGAAGTTTGTTCTGTGGGTCCTAAACCATCGCGATTCTTCTCATGTCAAACTTCTTGTTTACTACCGTTTTGGGGTAGATTATGCGACAGATCAAGGTCTATTGAATAAGGTTATTGAGTATGCAGCATCACATGGGGTTGAAGAAATCAAAATCAATCTCCGGGCAAAAACCGCTGGCAGAACCTCTGGCAGTCCGCCAGTTGAAATTCCTTTGTCTCTATTTACTTGCCAAACTTTGAAAAAGCTCGAGTTAAAAGATTGCCATCCTACGAATGGGTCATCCCCTTTAGGTTGCACATCATTGGACATGTTGCATCTGGAACAGTTTTCAATGCATCCTGCTGCAGCTGACTTTTCTAATCCATTTGCAAGTTTGGCAGAACTATTTGGTTTTACAACGTTGACAACTCTGCATCTAAATAACTTCATTCTGTGTTATACAGGAACTGACTGTCTGGATCCATTTGCTAATTGTGTCCATTTGAAGAATTTGCATTTAAGTGAAATGTCCTTTAAGTCAGATTTGAACCCTAAGGATTTTGTGATATCTGCTCCTAAGCTGAGTAACTTGAATCTGATGTGTAACCGCTTTAAATGCAAGATTGTAGTTGCTGCACCACAGCTTTCCAATTTCATTTACTTGTATTCTACACCTTGTGCCTTTTTTGAGTTTCGTCTTCCTTCTATGGATGGCTTGATCATTGATATACATGAACCACATGATCGATTGGAAAAATGTCGTCGAAGGAAAAGAGAGGAGACTTTACATGGTTTGATCAATATGTTACGAGGACATCATAGTACAGAAGCTGTTAAACTATCCTTCTCTACAGTTAAGGTAGGGAGAAAATTCTATGTTTATATATATGTGCATATGACAGAGTGTGTGTGTGTGTGTGTGAGGGAGAATGGGTTTCTTCATTGAATTGTCAAATGAAATATATTTTGATGGCCCATGTTTAATTTTGAATTTTTTTTTCAATTTCAGGTTACTTGTGGAGCTTCGGCCCTTGTGAAGCCAGAATGTTTGCCTTCTAGTAAATTGAAGTCAGTGAACTTTGGAGTTGGATCAACATATAAAATCTTCATCAACAACCTTGACCATATAACAGTCTACTTCCGCAATTGTTCTCAGCATGCAGACTTCGAGATTGTGACTGTTTAGAATGTATTCAAAGGTATTCATAAATCTTCTTCATTCTTAAATAATTTATTCTCTTTATACTACTATGATAATAATATTCCAATCTTATTTCTAATGTTAATTATATTCTTTATTTTGTTTGTCTTAGCTTATCACATATCACTCTAAAATAAAATTAGTCAAACGATTGGTTAAAGTTTTTAATCAGTGAATGATACTAAACTTCATCAAGTTTCTACCAAGTCTTACATTTACTTTGCTCATATAGTTTTGCCTTTAATTTTTGTATGTAGTTGGGATTTACTGATTTTCACTTTTTTTTTAGCATGTTTAAAAGTTTGATGAACTATTTAATATGCTCAATGCTATTTGTTTGCACCATCTCTCTCTTTTCAGTGCTTGTTCTGTGGCTAGGGCATAGGATAAGAAAAATAGGATAGGATTAGGTATCCTATCCTATTCTAATTCCATTGTTGGTGAGCCAATAGGATAGAATAAGTTTATCTTATTCAGCTTTTTAGTTCAAAATTTATCAAGTGGCTGGGCCTGGATTAAAAAAGTAGGATAGGATAGATAAAAATCTCCCCCACTCACCCTCGTCCCCAACCGTCTTCCTCAATCTAGTTAGTCTCCCCTTTCATTGAGTTGCAGTAGCATTTCTCTCCCTGCCTAACAACCATCTGCAATGAAACAATGATTACAACACTTTTTGCTGTCTCAAACTGAAACTGCCGCTGCTTGTAATTATTTTGGGCTAAGTAGTCAACAGTGCTGCATAAGTGGCGAATTGCGGACAGCGGGAGTGGATACTGAACATGCAGGTGTGGCCGCAGTTTGTGGTGAGATAGCAACGGATGCATGCATGAGCAGGCACAATTTCAGCGTGGGATCAAAAACTTGATTTTTCCCATGATGAAGTAGTTGCAGCTTGCTGGTATTGATAATTGTGTTTCGGAGGAGGTTATTAGGGAGGGGTGTTTAAAAATAGACGAATGTATAATGCATGTCTGATTTTCCACAAAAGTAATTGTCATTTGCATACAATAATTACAATTTGTGACATTTTGGTTGGTTACCTTGTATGCATCAAACACTTCAGTGTTAAGAGTTTGAGACTTGTATTCTTTCCTACTCTTATTCAACTCTCTTTTTATATCCGTTTTTGTCTCCCATCTTAGCTAGCAAACAAGGTTTGACATTTTTAGTCAATGTAATACTTACGGTGTGTTTGGTATTTTGTTTTCATTATTTATTTTGCAAAAATTTTAAAAATGGGAAAAGAAGTGAAAACAAAATGGTGTTGTTATAATTATTAGTGAAAGTATATATACTGAAAATGAAAAATATGGCACCTTTAACATTTGATACAACTTTGATCTTTGATGTAATGACTAAGCGATGACCTAAATTTTGTATCTAGGCAATTGTTTTTTTTTGTCATTTATTGATCATTATCAACTTCGAGGATGTAGGCAGGGGAAAATGAGTTTTACTTTTGGGAGTATGTAGGTTGTAACTGGTAAGGAAGGGTTCAGTGGCTTGCAGTAATGATGAATAACATTTCATTAAATTCTTTAGAAGATGAACAAACATTTGTTTAACTATGCAAATGAGTCAAAGTCTTAAATTACAATATCAATATTAGACTTGATTCATTTAGGTGTTAGGACTCTCACTTTTTCCCGTTTGAATGAAAGTCTGTAGACTTGCATATTTTCATTTTTGCTTCATACTTTGAAGCACGGTGGAAGATAAGTGATAACTACTAGGATAAACCCTTTAGCACTGTTTTACTGGTCATGTGTTTAGTAATCTTATGCTGTGCCTGGGGCTATATAATTATTGAATGCCTGTGTATGAAAATATGCATGCGTCTATATATACTCATTTTGGATGAACCATCATGGTTATATTTTTGGGTTGACTATTGATAATTCTTTAGCATGAATTAGTTTGCCATGCTTTTTTTTTCTTGATTTTGCAGGATACTTCGCGGAGGAGGTTTGGCTCATGCTGAGGTGGAAGTTAGCCCCAATACTTGGATCCTTATGATCTAAAACAAGAATTAGTGCTTGGTATAGTTTGATTGGGAAGAAATTGGATATATTCATATATGTGGTTGATTTTTGAAAAACAGGCTATAGTGAAATAGAAATTCAAATACTTTTTGCAAATTTGTATCTTGACTCTCTTTTTATAGTCATATCTTCCCCCCTCCCCCCAATGTCTGAATACAGACCTTTTATTTTAAAATAATTGAAAAATAGCGTTTAATTAGACTATGACAATTGTTGATTTTTATAACAATTACCTTTATTATTATAATATTAATCTAACCATTTCAATTATTTATGAATTAGAATCAATTTAGGCGTTTTGTCTTCCCATGAATTTTTGCTTTCTTTTGATGTCTTTAGTTACTTTCTTTTGATGTCTTTAATTACTTTCTTTCTGATTTTATTTATATTAGAAGAATTATAATTAGGTGAAATATAAAAATGAATAACAAATGTAAGTGTATGAAAAAAGAATGTTGAAAACAGGAACAAATCTAATTTGGCTATCATATATTTGATTATGTGAAGTTTTAACAATCAGTTTTTAAACATTAAATGATAAAAACAAACAAAATAAAGTAATAAATTTATATGAATACACGTATGATCCTTGAATAAATGAAAATGAGTTTAATCACTTAAAATATTTTAAGTTCCCAAATCTATAAGTTGAAAATATCAAAATCTTTAAATAAAGGATATATTTACAATCCTTTTTAGTTTTTCCCTTTGCTTCAAATAGAAGTGTATTTGTCCCCCTTGGAAAACTTTTTTCTACCACTTTCAATTCTTGTGCATTTTTATCCCTGTGGTAGTGTTTGTTCTTTATCAAATATATTATGAAATAATATGCTTAGTAATATTAAGAGATGAGTTTTACAAAAGAAAAAAGAATCAATAGATATTGAAATATTTATTAAATTTGTAGTTAAAATAGTATAAATTTGCAAAACATAATAATGTCGTTATAAAATCATGAGTTGGCTTCCTAGTCCTTATACATTTAATTGATTGAATACAAGATGCAGCTATAGAAGTAAAAGAAGAATTCTAATATTTTATAACTGAAGCCGACTGGGAATTTTTGTTTCTAAATGTATACATTAGATCACTTGAATGTTTAAAAAATTGAGTTAAAAAACTCTCAACAATAGAAATTGATCAGAATATTACTAATAGAATACTGGATTATTATTTCCGATATTTTTAGCACTGACCACTTGATAGAAGATGATTTTTTATATAGCCAACGGAGAATGGGCTTTTTTACGGGTGTTTTTTCTTAATTAAGATTTGGGATAAATTTTAAATTAATTATCAACATCAACATTACCTTTAACTCAAGTTGATTGGGATCGATGGTAAATGAACGCAATGATAAATTGAAGATAAAACAAAAGAGAGAAAAAGTAAGCTAAAATAAAATAAAAGAAGGGAGAAAAGATGAGGAAAAGAACTAAGACAAGGGAAACAACTGGAATATAGAACTACTAATGCGTTTAACCCTCCATCAAGCTTGTAGCTTTTCTCCACTCCGTTCTAAGACATATTTTTCGCTAATCTATATCTCACTCCATTAAGTCTTGTTTCACTACCTTTTCCCAGGTAAGTTTCGGTCGACCTCTACCTCTCTTTATATCGAGCTCTTGGTAACAAACTATTGTTCTTACCGGAGCATCCAGTAGCCGTCTCATAACGTGCCCAAACCACATCAATATATGCTCCCTCATCTTTTCACATACCGATACCACTACTACCTTTCGTCGAACATCCTCATTTCTTATCTTATCCATCTTCGTATATCCACACATCCACCTTAACATCCTCATTTCTGTTACTCCTATTTTATGCCCATATTGCCTCTGTACTGGCCAGCATTCTGCTCCATATAACATTACGGTCTTACAGCTGTTCTATAAAATTTTCCTTTTAGCTTAAGGAGAATTTTGCGGTCACACAAAAATCTCAATGCACTTTGTCATTTCATCCACTCTGCTCGAATTCTATGATTTACATCTTCATCAATCTCACCACCTTTTTGCAACATTAATCACAAGTATCTAAAAACATCTTTCTTGGGTACCTCTTGACCAAGTAGATGCACCGTGTCTTGATCATCATCTCTTCCCCGCAAAAACTCACACGTCATATACTATGTCTTATTCTTGCTTATCGTGAATCCTTTAGACTCCAAAGTGTTTCTCCACAGTTCCAATTTCCTATTAACATCATCTTTAGTCTCATCAATAAGCACAATATCATCTGCAAAAAGCATACACCACGACATTTCCTCTTGAATATCTTTCGTTAATTCACCCATCACTAAGATAAAGAGATAAAGACTAAGAGCTGAACCTTGGTGAACACCTATCGTGATAGGAAAATACCTTGATGTTCCATTACAGACTTTCACACATGTTGTAGCCCCATCATACATATCCTTGATAGCATTAACATACTTTAATGCTACCTTTTTCTTCTCAAGAGTCCACCATGAGACTTCTCTTGGGACTCTATCATCTGTTTTCTCAAGATCTATGAACACCATATGTAAGTCTTTCTTCTTTTCCCTATACCTTTCCATTAATTGTCTCATAAAAAAAAATAGCTTCCATGGTACATCTTTCTGGCATAAATCCAAATTGATTTATGGACACATTGGTCTCCCTCTTTAGGCAATGTTCGATAACTCTCTCCCACAACTTCATAGTATGGCTCATAAGCTTGATGTCTCTATAGTTTGAACAATTCTGTATATTTTCTTTATTTTTGTAAATAGGAACAATCATATTTTTCCTCCAACCATTTAAATTAATTATAAAATGGGTAAATCATAATAGCTGTTACTACTTCTAAGTTACCTTGTCACAAATTTTATTTTTTGTACGAATTTAGTGTATTTTTTTAATTTACAACTTTAAAGTTGTAATTTTTTTTTTACTTTTTAAATTGAAGTCCTAATCTTTATTACGACTTTCAAATTGTAAGTTTTTTTTAAGACTTCTAAATTATAAGTTAGATTTTTTTTACGACTTCTAAGTCGTATTTTTTTAAAAATATTTTTTTAAAATTATAAATAATTTTTAGATTTAATTATTTAAATAAATGTTTTTTAGTTTTATTTAATATTTTTAAAAAATTAGAATATATATTTTATATGATTTTATTTAATATTTATTTATTTTTCTATATTTAATTTTTACTATATTTATTTATTTAATATATTTTTTTAATAATGTTAAGATTTGTATTTGAAAGGACTTAAATTTAAATGAAAATATTTGTATCTATATCAACTATGTAATTGGTTCAAAAACAGACCATTGCTCCGACTAGCCAATCTTTGATAACATGGGTAACAAGTGTTACAACTAATAGCTAGTTTTATTACTAAATTATAATATGTTGTTATTAATATTAAAATAATTGTTAAAATAAAATTAATTAATATTACTGTATCAAATTATTAATTAATTTAATAATAATTGTAAAATTTAATTAGTAATATAAAAAATGAGAAAATCTTTATTTGGCATATTATAACTCTTTTCAAATATAAATATTAACATTACTAATAAATATAGTAAAAATTAAATATAACAAAAATAAATAAAATATTAAATAAAATCATATAAAAAAACATATACAAATTAAGAGAATATTAAATAAAATAAAAAATAAAAAAAAAATATTTTATTAAATAATTAGATTTAAAAATTATTTATAATTTTTTTAAATAATTGAAAAAAACTTTTAAAAAAATACAACTTAGAAGTTGTAAAACAAAAAAAAAATCTAACTTACAACTTAGAAATAATAATAAAAAATTACTAATTAGAGTTGTATAACTGAAATTAAAAAGTAAACAAAATTGTTACGACTTTAAATTAAAAAAAATTATACTAAAATCATAAAATATTTTACAACTTCAGTTAAAAAAATAAAAAATAAATAAAAGTTTTGACAATAATTACTACTTTTGACTCAAAAGTCATAATAATAAGTGTTACAACTTAACTCATTTTGATAATTAATTTAAAATTTACTCTAAATAATAATTAAAAAAACACCCCTAAATGATAAAAAAAGTATGGAGAAAATGTTTATTGAAGAATGATATTTTTCTTTAATAAAATTTTCTTTACCACTAAAATAAGTAATATGTACTTTTCATTATTTTTGTACAATCACTGCAACAAAATTAGAACTTAACATCCTACACACCATTCAAACAACACCACTAAATTAACAAAATTAAAATATGTTTAATTTTCAGTTGTACTTATTATGCATAAATTTCAAAATCAAATTCAGTGGTCATGGCAAACTAAACACAGAAGGAAAGGTGGAGATACTTTTACAAACTTCATTTTATTATCAACATTTGTTTGTGGCGGATTCTAAAATGAAGTAGTAATATTTCCCCCTCATCCGTGAAGCAGTAGTTTCGACCACAGGATATATTATTAAAATAATTGATGGTCCAGATTTGTTATCGGTTATCGGATGAGTAGGTCGCTTTTTATTTTTCTATTTTTTTTTCTATTCGAAGCTTACCATTATATTGCTGTTCTCGCTGTTTTCGTCGTCCTATTGTTGCTGTTGATTCACACAGACTCAAAACTGAATTTTCAAATTTCATCACCATCATCCAAAACTTCAAACCAAATTCTAAAACTTAATCCATTTCAAATCTCAAATTTTGAACAAATTACACTATCAAAAGAAAAACAAATCTCCAACATAAAAAATCCAGAAAATGCGATGAACACGGAGAAGCAGTAATCGTCGTTGCCGCCGTAGAAGAAGCCATTGTCATTGTCATCGGAGAAGAATGAAGAACAAAGAAGAAAAAATCAATGGCAGAGAGCGGGAGAGGATGGTGCGGAGGACGCCGCCCGCGCCTATGATGTCGCCGCCCGCAACTTCCGTGGCCCCAAAGCAAAAAGCCTACATAAAATCTCACCCCAATTCCTCTCATCCCCTTCAGTGCAGAGTGTAACACCCCGTATGCATCCGGTGTATTAAAATATTACTTAATCAGATAAGCACAATAATTAATATAAAACCAATTAATTACAACCACGGAAGCGTTTTCGAAATCATGTTTCTTGATTCAGTATGTATGGTACGCATCAAACTTAAAACACTGAACGTCAACACAAGCCAGCCTCATCGATCCAAACAACATAAACGACGGCAGATGAATAACTAATATCTCTACAGATGTATCAGGAGAAGCCACAAGTATATATACATATATACACCATCATGATACTCACAGTATCTAATACAAAAGAATAAGTAGCAAGTGTTCTGATTTCAAAGATCACTTCTTCACACGAGGGCATACAGTCATATACAGTCCATGTACAAAACATAAACATAACCACAATATGTGCACCCACACATATATTCCCTCTACAGGGTACAAGGTATAACAACATAAACAAAATGAGTCTCCCAGCTCGCAAAATGCTGCAACAACTGTCCCTACTGGGGCCTTCTGCCCTGGGAACCGTCATCTCTGCCAAATGAGTCACCTGCAAAACATAATCCCCACACGGGGTGAGATACACATCTCAGTAAGCTCAGGGTCCTTAGAGGCATCTCCTCCACCCTGGCTCACTTCCATGACACACAGCATCAAAGGCATCACAACCACTGACCTCCCGGCCCTCATAACAATACACAGCCAATCATCTAGCTCTAATGTATATCTGCGGAACTATGCCGCCACGATGCATCATCATCAGCATCAGGACTCTCAGTCCTCAGTGTGAGACCGGAACTCACACCCGTGTCATCCCATCGGGAGCTACCCCTTACGCATGGATGCACGTATATGGCACCTCCGAGAATAGGCTTCAATCGCAACGGGACCACGTATCTCTTGGTCTTAAGGGATCATCATCACCCTTTACGTGAACAAACCAAACTAGGAGGTGCGCTCTACTCCTAGGGAGGTCCATATCTATCTAACTGGCTAGAAGATCTAATCAACAGGTATCCATACATACAAAGCATAGAGTTATGCATATATATCATCATGAGGAATGCAACATCCATTCAATACACATGCATCATGAATGCAACCATCACTCCCTCGGAGTATGGTGGAACACAGCAGTGGGAAACACTCCCAAGAAATCAAAAACTTACCTGGCAAAGCCGTGCTATGCGGTTCAATCCCTGAACGGTGGTCTATGCCACTGACACCCTCGGTGTCACGCCCTATACAAGGCATACAAGTTCAATCAGACACCAATCCAATCATACAAGGCATAAACGCATCAACGGTCCTCAACCGTTATAATGAAAGGAACGTCCTTCCTTTCCGAAACCTCTAAGTCATCTAACTTAAGGTTATCAACACTAACCCATTCAATAGACAACCCATAGATCCTCAGCGATCTATCTCGGCCTAACCATGGCCCTAGAATCTCCTCGAGACTCGGTATAAATCAAAACAAAGAGCTCAAAGCTCTATATAAGCCAATACTCAAGATTATACAACATGGCTTGAACAGTTTCTTTCACACAATAACACTGTTCCTAAAACCTCTCTAGCACATAAAGATTAAGTATCAAGGCTCATGTATCTTCTACAATCATCAATAAACCAACATACTAGCTAGACATGCATTTCTTAGAGCCAATAATCAAAGTCCATGAAACTAATATTTGAAAGCTAATCTTTCATCACAACAACATTCTAAACATATTTTTCTAAAGGACCCAAGTCTAATTCCAGCTCTAGCTCAAAAGGGTCACTATTCATCCCAAGAACAAAATCACAAATCAAACGGTAAAACTCGAGTTTCTTACCTCAAAAACGATAAGGAAGGCTAATGGACCACTTCCCCAAGCTTGGGTGTCCAAGAATCGCCTCCTTTCCTCGCCGAGCTCGAGTTTTGTGAAGTTCTATAGAGAAAACGATCTCTCCGTTTGATGGTTTTTAGGAAAAAGTGATGAAGGATTCTAGCTCATAGGATGATTCCCTACAAGTTTCATGTTGAAAGTGAAGTGTTTTGATGAAGTTTAGTGAAGGTATGGAGCTTCCCAAGCTCAACAATGGTGGAATGGCTCAAGGAAGAAGAGGAAACTGATTTTTGGCCTAAATTTCGTAAAAATGGCCTTTTATAGGCCCCCAGCCCGTGCTCCCACGCTACCAGCGTGAGTCCCACGCTACCAGCGTGGCATACCAGTGGAAAAATGGTTTTCTGCTAGAATCCCACGCTACCAGCGTGGCTCCATCCGTCGCAAAATTCATCGCTAACGTTTTTTGTGACGGAATATAGTAAATTTAAATTTTTTCTTTTATTTATTTAACCTTGGTTATTATACAGAGCCTTGGAGCTATGCTTCTTGTGTGTTTTTCTTTCCTCTCGTCTCCCTCCCCCCGATTTATGCAAGATTTTAAGTTATGGAATTTATAAATTGGGCAATGAAATTTATTCGGTGGCTATTTACTCACAACTAGAACCCGACGAATAGAACTACTTCCAAAGTTGTAATGTAAAAATAAAAAAGAACAACAATTTAGCCTGAGGAAGGAGACTTGGCAAAAAGAGAAATGTAAATGAAAAGCTTCCAAAATTTGAACGAAACATACTTCCATTGTGGACACAATTTTGGTTTTATATAAAATATTAAAATCACTTTTATCCAAGATATATTTGATTTAAAGTTAATTTTGTCACTTATCCAAACACGAACAGCTATTTACAAAAATACGGGTTCCGGGTTGCTGGATTTAGTTTTTGCTTGGCTTCAATATGTATGAGAAAAGAAACGTGAGGGAGGTTGGGTGCGAAAAAGAAAGAGGATATTGATTAACAGTGGAGCTGTACAAGGAGGTTGGATTCGAAAGCTATGGGAAGAAAAAACAAACAAAAAAATAATATATTTTTTTAAATATATATGTATATATATATATATATATATATATATATATATATATATTCCGGTTACAAGAAGAGAGAAAGAAGCTTTCAATGGTGCTTCAGCCATGAACACAAGGAAACGCAGGAGAGAGAGAAAATCCAAAGGAAACACAGGAGAGAGAGAGATAGAATCCAAAACATAAAAATGTTTTTATTTTTTATTTTTTCTTTCGGTAAATGACCTATTATCACAGGTCATTCTACTCCCTCACCAGTGAATCCTTACTTTTTGGACTTCACCTTAGAATCCACCTTTGTTTGTAGGTGAATTCTAAGGTGAAGTTTGAAAGTTACTCCCTCACCCGTGTACCCCAGATTTTACAGGCAATAACAAGTTTGTAACCGGAAAAAAATATAAATTAAATTAAACATTAATTTATTTTTATTTTTTGTTTTTTTTATCTCCGCCGTGGCACTCTTCTCTTCCGTTTTGACTTCGCCGGCAACTCCCTCCACCACCACCCCTAACCTCCTTTCTCTGTCGTTAACCCACCACACCCACAACCCAGCATTGGAAGAATTACTGCAGCATCAACGTCCTTGCAGAGTGCCATATCCCAAATCTGTAGCCACAAAATCCCATCCACTGTCGCCTGGTCCTAAATCTGTTTATGACATTCACCATTGCTGCTGCCGACAAGGCCACCTTCGTCGCAGAGTAAGACCATCACTGACAGCGACAACGATTGCTTCTTCTCCACCAGACCTCAACTTTTTGGTTTAATTTTTGTTTTTTCTTCCCATAGCTTCCTCCCTCATGCGAACAACGTCAATCTTCGCGGTGGCTGCTGCTGTTGCTCCGAGTAGCCTCGGTGCTGGTGGAGAGGTGTGGTTTGGCCGTGGTTTCTCCGACCAGCCTCCGCGATTGAGGGGTTCAGAACGCTAGCAATTTTTTTTAATATGATTTAATATTTTTTGTAAATATTTTAAATTATTTGATTAAGTATTTTAGTAATTTATATTATAATTACTTTGAATTACATTTAATATTTTAATTAATTTTGTAAATTTTTGTAGTGATGTTAAAATTTAAATTTTGATACATTGATTGTTGGATGAAAATATTTTGGTAATATATGTGGGTTTGCTTTCGTAATATGGTTTGAAGATATGTGGATTCAAATTTTAGAGTGTCTTAACCAATGCTTTTAAAATCAGACTAACTGTTGGACCAAAGACACTGATTTACAGTTAATTGGATCGTTGTGGTTGAAGTAGAGGGTGTAATCAGTGGTAATAATAAAATATATATTGTTAATATTGTATATTAAGCACCTAAAGAATTTGTCTAATCGGTGGCGCTAAAAATTGGATTAAAAATTTGTCTTCAAACACCTAAAGGACAGAGATCATAATGCAGCATAATAGTGTTAGGTTCATGATATATAATTGGTAGTAATAAGTGACTATTGCCTCTCGATTAAATTTTGGCTGTAAACAAAATATAATCATTTGGTAATTATTTTAATTTTTTTATATAAATATATGTCTTTCAAATTATATGTCATATTAATTTTACAACTACTTCTATAAAATTCAATTATCATTTGGTAATTAACTAAAATTATTATAGTTATTAAATAAATTAGACAAAAAAATTAAATTAAATTATTAATTTTTTTAAAACAACGTTAAATTTATTTTTTTATTTTATATTTTAAACTTGCATATTTTTTAAAATAATTTAAATAACAATTTTAAATTTTGTTTAAGTAATAAAAATTTGGAATAAGACAAAATAAAACCTAAATCCTAAAATAAGACAATAATTAAAAATTTGTAAACTACTTTATTCTATTTTAAAAATTAATTTGACAAAAAATTAACTCATTTGACAATTTATAAAAATAAGAAAAAATAAAAAAATAAAAAATTAAACTAAAACCCTAAATCCTAAAATAATTAAACTAAAATTAAAAAAAAAACCTAAGACTTAAAGTCGTATAGGAATTTATGAATTTAAAGTCATAAATTCTTATACGACTTCTAAATAGATTTTAATAATAATAATAATAGCGTTAGAATCACGCTGCACTTTTTGGGGGGGGGGTGACCGTGTGCGTTTTGGATTCATTAGCGAGTGAGTGATACTATTCAGAATTAATATTTCACTCTATTGGAACTCTATAGTTTTATTTCTGTCCAGTCTAATTTAATTTATATTTATTGAAGTTGGAATTTTTTAATCAAATATAATCATTTTATATTAATATTAAAAAGAATTCAATAGAATAATTATATGGACAGTTAAAATTATATTAGATGAGTACTTAATATATTAAAACCAAATAAAATACATTTAATAACAGTAATTAAATGTGTTGTATAAAAAGATTAATCAATAGATGAGAAAGTAAAGAAAAGTAAAAAACAAATACAAATAACATTAACTATACTTAATAAAAAATGGGGTGTAATTAGCGATTTTTAATATTTATGGATAAACTTATCAAATACTAGGGTGCATTTAGCAATTTTTTACTGTACACGACTTTAAAATAGAGGGTGCGGATAGAAAAAAAACAAAACAAACTAACTTTAAAGTTGTGGGGGGTGCCGATAGCAAAAAAACACAAAAAAATCAGCAGGTTACTGAAAATTAATCTGTACCATTTATTATTTTAATATTATATCTTATGACTCAAATCAGTGCTCCACCGGTGTCCCCAAAAAAGCACAACTCCGCCCCCACTATTTGATTAAAATAAAAAAAATAATATAATTTTTTTATCGAAAAATCGGACGAAAAAGCTAATTACATAACAAAAAAATAATAATAACAAACCTACATTTAAAATATGAGATCATAATTTAAAAATTATAAAACAAAATCAATCAATTCAATTTTAAAAAATTAGAAAATAATATATTATTTTATTTTTTTAATATTATTTATTACGGGGCGGGGGCGGAGGCGGGGGCGGGAGCAGGGTGGGTAGTAATAATCCTATACACCCGAACCTAAACCCGAAAAATTCAATTTTTCTCCATTAAAATCAAAACGGATTCAAGCGAATACCAATGAATTCAGTCCCGCTGCCATGCTTAGACTTGACCTTGTTTGTAACGTATATCAAGTGATACACTTAAATTTAAAAAGTCTAAACCAAGTTAAAATTAGCTTTTTCCTTGTTTTATGTTTCCCTTGGGGAAAAGCGAACAGAGGCAAAACACAACACAACACACGTGTGTAATTGTTTATGTGACTGACACACACACACTACACACATTGAATCAATCAATGGTGGTTGCATCCATTCGTCTTCTTCCTTCTCCACTCCTCTCTTTCGCTCCTCGTCGCTCTCCATATTCATATTCATGGCGCTCTCGTCCCACTTTAACCATTCCCTTCTCTTCAATCCACGCCAGTAACCACTACTTCCATTCCAACATTTTCTTTTTATTAACAACTTCTCATATTGCAACCTAACCTTAACCTATGTTTTCGATTGGAACACTGTTGTCTGTTGCAAATTACACATCTTTTATTATTGTTATTTTTATTTCTGAAAAAAATTCAATCTTCTGTGGATTTATGTATAAATAAATTATTACTACATACAATTTGTGTTGACTTGTGAGTTCGTGTTGTTGCAGAAGCTTCTACTAAGAGAGATGGTGGAGCAGTGGAATTGAGTGGTGATCAAACAGAGCTTATATTTTTGGGAACTGGAACCAGTGAAGGGGTTCCACGTGTTAGCTGCTTGACTAACCCTTTACACAAATGTGAGGTACATAACATTATTCAACACAACCATGTTCATGTTATTGTAATTGATGAATGAATTTGACATTATGGAATGGAATCTTTAGGTTTTTTTTTTTTATTATTGGTTTTGGTATTATGATTGTTGGTTATTGCAGGTGTGTTCAAAAGCTGCTCAACCGGGTAATAAGAATAGGAGACTTAACACAAGCATCCTCATTCGTCACCCCAATTCCTCAGGAACACACAATAATATTCTTATAGATGCTGGAAAGTATGTTTTTAATTGCCCTACATAGTATGCATTGAGATTGTGCTGGATTAGGAATTAGGAGGATGAAATTTATCCGCCTTACATATTGATGTTAGTCCATATATGTGATTTCGTGTTCGGTTTAAGGTTGGCCCCTTATTTGACTTTTTTGTTTTTCCTTTTCTAACTTGTCAAAACTCTGCTGGAACATTGACATATTAGTTGTTAGCGGTGTAGCTTTCCTTGGATATGTTGCTAGTATAATTTTGTATTGAATGCAGAAGAAACCTAAAATCGATCCATTAGGAATTGAAGGATACTCCACTGTTTATGATCACAGTTTATGCAGTCGAAAAGTCTTCAATGAGTGCTTAAGTGGTAGCATGTAAATGGGTACATGTATAATAGTATGCATCTTGGTTGTGATAGAGTTATGGGTGTCAATGAGTCTTTTCTTGTTTGTCTCAAAGATAGTCTTGTATGTGTGGGTTGAATTCTAAATAAGTCGGAGTTGCCCAGTCATGAAATGATATATGCTGTGTCTTAGGATATAGTGACGTCTTAACCATGGATATATTGTAGATTTTATAACTGTAAGATGGGAGTTAAAATCATTTGAGTTCTGTTTAAAGGAAAACCTGGATATGATTGAATCATGTACTTCATTTGGGTGCTGATAACAAATTAATTTACTTGTTGCAGATTTTTCTATCACAGTGCTCTCCATTGGTTTCCTGCTTTTGGGTTAGTTTTTACCTGTTATTGATATTGTTGTTACATGAGATGGCTTCTCCATTTTATGTACTTTATTTTGTTTTTCTTTATAGGAAAAAATATGATGCAACATTAATAACAATGGTTAGGAAAGGACATGCAAATTAGGAAAAGAAACTTGCACAAACTATGTGTGATATATACACAATTTAGACCATCCAGAAAGTTATGTAAGGTTATCCAATGGTTTGAATGGACGGCTGCAAGGAGTGTATGAGTGTAAGTTTGTGCAAGCATCAATACCCATGCAAAATGAATTGGGCTTATCAAATATCTGGAATGCTTTTTAATACTAAACATCATCATCAACATCAACAACACCTTTAATACTAAACAATTTAAGAGAAATAAATCTTTTAAGACTTGTACACAAGTGGCATTTCTTTGTTGTTTTAAATGCTTTTTTCTTAAGGAATCTTGATTATTGACCCTAAAATTTATGAAGTAGATGCGTTACAGATTTTCTTGTATTTTTCTGCCTTGATTTTATATATCTGTAACTTGTATTTCTGTCAGGATAAGAACAATTGATGCGGTCATTATTACTCATTCACATGCTGATGCAATCGGAGGTCTGACATAATACTCTGATATTCTGTGGATAATTAATATCAATATGACTGGTCTTATAAACTAACTCTGCTTCCTTCTTCTACGCAGGTCTTGATGATCTTAGAGATTGGACAAACAATGTTCAGCCTCATATTCCAATATATGTAGCCAAGCGTGACTTCGAGGTCCTCTCCCATGAACTTTTCTTCTAAAATTCAAGTTGTCAATTTTACTTTCTGCTTGTTATCTGTATACATGCACATTGTAATTATGATTTAAGGGTGAAATGCCTCCTATATATCTATGCATTATATTAACGAAATTAATGCTTTTCATGGGAAATTATGAATTTGTGTGTGTTGCGTCTGATATTCATTCTTTCTCTGGGAAAGGAAGGTGTACAACTGATATTTATAGCTACTTAATGCCAATAATACATCTGCTTCAACAGTGCACCACAGAAATTCATTATCAACAACATCAACATCAACAGCACTTTTAACCCAAGTTAATTGAGGTCGGTGGTAGATGAACCCAATGATAGATCGGAAATAAGACAAAGAAAGAGAAAGGGAGAGGGGAAGAAAAAGTGGACAGAAATTCATTATACATTTAGAAAATGTTCATATGACGAATTTTAGTTAAAATCTGAGAAGGGTTAAAAGTTGGATTAAACTATACCTACTGAAAAGTGTGTGTACTGAAACCTAATAATAATCATCATATAAAAGAAATCAAATATTCGTCTTCTGGTATAGGCTGAAGACCTGAAAATTGTGTATCCCAAGATCCTATCTAATATCTCCAAAGGTTACAATCTTTTCTAATTTGCACGATGAAATAATTTTTTCACTACGTGAGCTTCCGAAATCATGCCTAAGAGAGAAGCTGGCCATCCTGCACTATAGTCATGATTGTCTCTTAATAATTTACTCTACTTATAAGACAATTGCCATTATTTAGATCACTGTTAGCTGGAAAATAAAGGGTTTAGGGGAATTTTCTTCCTTTTTCAGTAATTTAATTTTTAACTTTCAAGATGGAGCATAATAAGCTTGGTTTCTTAAGGTTTACATGTCATCCATTTTAGATATTTAATTTCTTTGCTGTGAATTTGGAGTTCCCCTTAATAGCACTTGTAGCTCTATCCTGGAGTGGAGGGGAAAAACAAGGAAAGCTTGTGTTTTTCATTTTTAATGATCTGCTGAATCATTCACCATGTGTTGCTTCAATGAGCAACTGTTGGGATATGTTTTTATAATGAATCTATTCTTGTATTCATTATTGAAATATGCAGGTGATGACGAAGACCCATTATTATTTAGTAGATACTAGTGTTATCTTACCTGGTGCCAAAGTCTCAGAGTTGCAATTCAATATCATATCGGAAGAACCATTTTTTGTACATGGACTGAAGGTCAGTACTATTATTACTTTTAATATCTTGAATTGGGGCATTTTTGTACTTTGTCCCTGTTCACTCTATTTTCTCACCTATTGCTCAATTAATTAATTTGTGACATGTTCCTTCTTGTGGATGGGGCTTGGCTCTATTTTTTACCCCTTCTATTATTGTACTTCAGTTCACCCCATTACCAGTGTGGCACGGCCAGAATTATCGGTCCCTCGGTTTTCGTTTTGGTAATATATGTTACATTAGGTAATGCTTCTACCTAAGTGGAAAAGTACTTGCTTACAATTCAGTTCAGCTTTTTCATCTATTTATGTGGGTTCGATCATGCGGCTAAATATGCAGTGATGTCAGTGACGTTCCTGAAGAAACTTATCCACTTCTAAAGGACTGTGAAATTCTAATCCTGGTGATCTACCCTCCCATCTTTTCTATCTTGCCACAGATGTGCCTTATTTTTACATGACATAACTGGGATTACTTGTATGATCTCTCCCTCGCTCATATGGTGTGTGATTTTACAGGATGCTTTGAGGCCTGATCGCTCTACTTCTACACATTTTGGACTTCAAAGGGTAAAGATTAGTTTCACATTTGTTAAAACTTTCCATGGACGGAGGAAATTTATTGTGATCTTCCATTTCAGGCCTTGGAGGAAGTGCGAAAAATTCAACCCAAAAGAACACTTTTTACCGGTAAGTTTAGCTTAAGCCTTCTAGTTACTTAATGCTTGCTTTAATTTCTTGTCTTAATCTACTTTAGTTCATTGATCATGCATTTAGGAAGCCAGATAGAACCTCTCAAGAATTTCATAATTGGTAAATAAATAAAAAATGTGGGGCAGTTAGTATTTTACTTTTCCATCAATGTACAATGCTTTAGAAAAATAATTTTTCAATATCTCCTTATTGGGAATTTGAAGGTATGATGCATCTGATGGATCATGAAGAAGTGAATGACTCCCTTGCGAAACTATGGGAGTCTGAAGGCCTTGATGCACAACTGAGCTATGATGGGCTTCGTATACCAATCAGACTCTAGTTTGTATACAGTCTCATTCATAAGACAACTATTTTTTTTCTCTCAAAGAGAAATTATTAAATAAACATTCAAATGATTTTACAAGTTCATACATTTTGCAGGTTCCTGCAACTATTCTACCTTCTTCCTATCATCATTGATAATTCTTTCTTTTCTCCTTGCCTCTGTTAGAGACAAGAAACACCTAGGATGATACTATTACCATAAATGTAACAAAGCAGGATCTTTTGCCTTGCAATGAAAGATTTAATTTTTTTAATATCATCGTACAGTATGGAGAGCTAATAATGTAAAATTTAATTAAGTTCACATTTAAACATTGACGAATTTTAAGAGTTGATGACATTTCAGTTTTTTTGAGAAACTATAATGTAAACTCCAATGGGTAGATCCACTCAAAAGGAGGTCTATGTATAACAAATTAACAATGTTGGAGGACAGGTTTGGACACTGAAGCGCTCACTAGTTTGGAATCGGTACTTTGACAGTGACAAATTGACAATCAGACATTTCAAGTAGTGTATACTATTGTTGCCCTATCATAAACACAATTGGAGCTTATTGTCATAATTTGTATTTTTGGGGGCATATAGTATACTGTTCCCACATAGAAATTCATGTTGAGTTGAGATTATGGTCCACCATGTTTTCTACGCACCGAGTCAATCAAAGATTAGTGTTACGTTCAGAAAAGCTAGTACTTGTCTTTTTTGTTGACAAATGGATCACGTAATACCTGCAGTTTTATTATGAGTGGACTATAGATTTTGCAAAGTTTTGGAATAATAATATTAATATATGGTAAAGAAGGTCTGTGTACAACAATACGACAGAAATGGCATGTTAGGTCGAGTGTTTGAACGGGAGATTAGGGTTTTTTGGGTTAATATTGCTCTTCTTATTTCCTTTTCATTCTAAATAAAATGTTTTTTTTATCTCAAAATATTTTGATGTGTTGGTTTTAGTCTTGTAAAAATTTAATACATTTCTAGTCCTGTATTTACCAAAAGTGACATGGTTTTAATCCCTTGTCAAGAACTAATGCATGTGTTTCGGTAAAAACGAAAGAACTAAAAATATATTAAATTTTTATAAACTAAAACTAATATTTAAAAATATTTTAAAGATTGAAAAAATATTTACCATTCTATTTTTACCCCTTACGTTCACAATGTCTTTGTGTATCTTGATAATTATCTGTGGAATATGCTTTTGATAAGATTTAAAGTGAAGCCTGATTGTAAGATAGCTCAAGCTATCAACTGAAAATGATATAAATAAAGTTTCCATAAACAAGGCATATCAAGTTTGTGAAGATTACTCAGACAGTTTAGTCAAGATCGGTTTTTTGTTTTTTAAAATATAGAATCATACAAATGAATGTTTGAACAAGAATTGAATATATAAATACAAGTATCGATATATTCATTTAATAACTAATTTTACGAAGGGTTAAAAAAAAGTGAACTTAAGAGTCATAACGTGGTGGGGAGTACAAGGTGAGACATGAAGGCATGTGAAAAAAACATTTGGAAAGTTGGGCATGGCTTGCCTCCTATTACGTCATATCACAATCCACAACTCCTCTCTTGCCGTATTTTTTTTTAAGGCACAATCATTAAGGATGATAATGGAAGTCCAATTCGACAAGTACTCCCATAGTTATTCATAACGAATATAATATTTAACTTTATTCGTTATAATAAAAGCAATTTACTAATAAGTTATATTCGAGTATCTGTCATTTATTATAAAAATTTAATTATTAATATAAATATTGTGAATTTATATTAATGATAAAATATATTATACCAATTCTTACCATTACTTTAGTATGTAAGCCTATTCCATCCTCTTTGTTTCCTTCTCTTTAATTTCCTTTCTTCTTAAGTATATCCAACTAAACAAATATTAAGTGCATGTTTAATAGTGATTAATGAAAATGAATGAAAGTGTGAAGAATGAAAATCAATGAAAAGAGATGAAAAAGAATTGAAAGAGTATAAAGTAAAGTGATTTGGTAGAAATAAAAGAGAATATAAAAGAGATGAAAAATTTGAATTAAAGTAATTTAATAGGTAAAAAATAAAAAAATTAGGCAAGTAGAGAGTGTTGAAATTGTGTGAGACTCATTTTTCTTTTTCTTCTCTTTTCTGCTACTCTCCCTTTTTTATAATGTGTACAAACTCCTCTCTCTATTTATATCTTATTTTGGAATGGAAATTTTATAACACGAGGATGTTAAAGTAGATGTGTGGTTATATGAAAATAGATAAGATAAAAAATGAAGATATTCGAAGAAATGTGTCAGTGGTACCGGTATGTAAAAAGATAAGGGAGCATAGATTGATGTGGTTTGAGCACATTATGAGATGATCATTGGATGCTCATGTAAGAATAAGAGTTTGTTACCAAGAGCTCGACAAAAAAAAGGTAAAGGTCGATCGAAACTTATATAGGAAAATGTAGCTAAACAAGACTTAATGGAATATGATATAGATTGACGGATGATATGTCTTAGGATAGAGTGAATGAAAACTATAAGCTTGGTAGAGGGTTAAACTCATTAGTAATTCTATGTTCAAGTTATTTCTTTTGTTTTAGTTCTTTTCCTCTTTATTTTTTTCCTCTTTCTTTCACCCTTTTTTTTATTTTAACTTTTTATTTCTCTCTTTTGTCTTATTTTCACTTTTTTTCTTCCCCTCTCCCTTTTTTTTCCTTTTTCTGATCTATCATTGTGTTTATCTATCACCGACTCCAATTAACTTGGGTTAAAGATATTGTTGATGTTGATATTGATATGATGAATTGATCTACCAAACACTCGTTTTCAAAACTTTCATTCCAAAATAGTCCAAATCAATTACACTCAACATTCAGCCCTTAGACGGTTGGTGATGTGTATCATGACTCAAACTATGTCTAATAATTAAAGAAAATATAAAGATTCCAGGAATAACTTCTAACCAAATCAACTCCCATATGCAAGCAATCATTCACTAAGGGCGTGTTTAAGTAACCGCCACAAAGAGTGTTTACCCAACCCACATTGTTGGTGTTAAGTGTTAAGGAAAATTTTCTCAAAATATGTAACGGTCAATATATAAGTGACAATAACTTATATATTTAATTAATACATTAAAGTCTTGTCGTTTAAGAAAACTACATTAAAGTTTTGTATTAAATATAACGTTCAATCTATTTATGTGATTTGTTTCGGTATTTTATACTTTTTTTGCTTAGTTTGATTCATAACTCCTCGGTGAGTTTTATACGTGGACAAATAAATTAAGTAGTTCAAAATTTTACGAGTGTGTCTAGATTTGACGCTTGTTTACAAGCTTTTGCTTATCCTCCAAATCAGTGACGGATTTAGAGGGGCAGGTAGGGGCCTAGACTCGATCTATTTCCTTATCTTGGTACTTCTTTTATATATATATACACACACATGTATTTTTAAGTTAGTTAGTGTAAATTAATTTTATATAATATAAAATAATAATTATTAATGTTAGATAGTATAAAATTATGAAAAATTAGTTATATTTATTGTTATTATGATAATAGTTAAGAATGTTATCATTCAAAATAAGAATTTATTTTAATTTTATGTGTAACAATAAAGTTACATATTTAAAATTTTATAAAGGAGGAAAAAAAATAGCCCCTCTAATAGATTTCTGGATCCGTTGCTCCTGATTGTATCAATTCTTTTATTATCAATGAAAGGATATGATCGTGTTACAGTAAAAAAAATAGTGAACTGGTAAATATGATCGAGTGAATGTGAGATACCTGAAAAAACAAATAAGAAATACAAGTGTTCAATTCTTATATATATCGTTGCAAAGATTTTAATATACTATCAATTAATTAAAATATATGTTTAAATAATTATTATACAATTTAATAATCTTATCATAAAAACAATTTATAATTAAATACAAAATATTCTAATCAAATTCAAATTAAAATACATGAATGACAATATGACTTTAACTTAATACATAACGCCATAATATAAAGGGATTAGTCTACTCTGCATTACTGAGTAATTTTAAATAATTAAATATACATGATTATTTTATAACTCATTTTCATTTGTCTAGATTTTTTTTATTTTTTTCATCACATTACATATTATATCTATCATTTTTTTTATTCAATTTATATTTTCCTCCACTGAAAATGGAGTAAACGTTGAACATTATTCCTCGTTGTACTTATTCTGGCACATGAGAGAGAGGGGATCCTCTTCCCTTTCACTTGTCATTTTCACCCTTCACGGGTGTGGGCTATGCATATGCCTATAATAATGCAATGTAATTGCCGTTTAATTCCGCTGATCAAAATGAGATTCAGATATGCATAGTGCTGTGGCAAACAAACTTGGTGAGCTTTCTCAGATGGACCCACTCTCTTGCCAGAGCAAACACATCACAACCGTACACGTGGGCTTTGTTGTACAGTGTACACTACCTGATCCAAAAATTAACAAACCTCAAAATCGTGTTTACACTAATAGTGTGTGAAGGCTTAACAATATAACATTCAAACAAGTACTTCAATTTATCATAAATATTTTAAGTTACTCGTTAATATGAGTAATTTTTTAAAAATTATATTGTTATTCAACTATAAATTATTATTGGTATAACTTTCAAAATAATTATTATATAAATCAATAAATTAAATTTATCATATATAATTAATTATGATGGGATAATCGTATAAAATATATCATAATTTTTTTTTATACAACTCATAGATTAACAAATATATATAAATTTATTTTCAACAAATTGATTTTTTATAATTGTTTGTTTTGTTTCAAAATGCATGGGAATTAGTTGTTTAATTTTGATAAATTTTGAAAAAAAGAAGTGAAAACCACCTGAACCACCTTCATGATATTTTTTAATGTGGGACCTACCGATTTGATCTGGCCATTTATCTTCTGCACTTGGTACTTGCATTTGCATGAGGTGTGTTCCTCTATCTTCATACACAGATCAGATAATTGTTTTGGGTTTCACAATGTCTCTAGCTTACTTTACCCTTGCCACAATTATACTTTCATCATCTTTTTGGCCGATGCTAACGGCTAAGAGTGTTGTCCTTAGTCACATTAGATTCTACAAATAAACAAAATGATCTCATTTCTTATTTCCTATTTGCAATTGCTGTGGTTACATTAGATTACACAAAAAATGGTTTCATTAGGTCATTTCTATCTGTGGTGCTTATTTTAATCTTTTGTTTGTTACATGTTTATTTTTATAGAGAAAAATTAACAATCAACTTATTTTTAATCTTGGTCTTTATATAAGTCCTATTAATAGGAAAGTACAAAAATATTACAAATAACGTAATTTTTATTTCTTAACAAAATATTTTTAGTTTAAATTCTTTAATTAGTATTTTAAGCTCTAGCATTGATTAATATTTGTTTTTTTTTCTTTTATTAGAAATGAATCATTTCCTGTTTATACAGTACTCTTGAGTAACTTGAATAAAACAATGTTATGAGAACACCGGTGTGATCTGTAATGAAAAGAAATATATTCAAGTTTTTTAGGTCAATAGATTTTACAATTATAATAATTAATACCATTTTTTCCCTGAATGTATTTATAAATATACTGTTATCACTACGAAAAATTATATATTAACAGAAAAAATGAAACATTATTTTTTCATTGACATAACATTTGTGAAAATGATATTAAATTATTAGTACACTTATAATTGTTAACAAGATGTTGGTTGTATTAGAATATATTACTATTTCTATATAAATGAAATTGTCTATTAATATAATATATCGATATATATATATATATATATATATATATATATATATCTGTATATACCAATAATTTAATTTTATTAAATATTATATATACACACTACTCGTGAAGAATATATTTACACACACATGCAGCAACATTAAACATCATCTGAAATATCAAAATTAAAGCGTGCTTTCAAAGGCAACTTTTTGGGCCACCAACCACTTAGCACAGAATTAATAATTAGTTGGAGTCGCCATCCCATTATTGACATAAATAATAATATGTATTAAGATAAATTTTATTCAAATTATTTGAAATTTAACGCAATTTTATTGAGTAATACTTTTTTTTAATATTATTTTGATATCTCTCGATTTATATAATTTTTAAGAAAAATGTGTATTAACTGAAAAATACATCATGTTATATATTATTATATAAATTATTTAAAATTTATATAAGGTTTCTTTTTCGGTACATAGATTTACATAAGGTCAGAAAAAATTTGTTAAATCATAATAGAGGTATGGGTGTAAAGGTGTAATTAATTTGCCCCCATATATTAAGCTTAATTAGTTGTAGTGCCCTTATGGTTCGTTTCCACGATAGGACTAGTACGTGGTTGATTACTCTTCTACTCGACTTCCGAATAGACTTATTAATTTATACCTGAGTTGCATAACGCTACTTAGTAAATAAAATGAAATGTAAACATAAATTAATAAATAATTTTTTTATGCATTTCTAATATTTTTAGCTGACTCTACTTAATAAGTTCAAAGTTCAAAACACATTGTTTAGATATGTAAATGATATCATCATCAATGCAAATAACTTTTTTTTTACGTTACTTAAAGATTAATATTTAATTTACGGATTCCTGGAGAACATGTACATATATACATATATATATATATATATATATATATATATATATATATATATATACACACACACTTTTGTCTTCATGTCACAAGTTTGATCTCGAATGCAGATGTTTCTGATAGATCTGACTCCAAAATTTGACCTATGTTATTTTTTTAATGCAACAAACTAAATAGATAAACAAGATGAGTAGAAGCATGAAAGTTAAGCAGCTAAAGTTAGCGGCAGAGATTTGTCAATCGAGCCATCATAACTAATTAATATGTATATCAAATCTTATTAATAGAACAAGTAGAAAATTTACTCTTAAAAAGCTGGGCTATTTTTAAAAATAATATAAATTAAATAATTAATTTGATATTTGGGGTGGTTTTGAAACAAATTAGGAACCTGATGTACTTAAACACGTCTGGTTTGGGCGTGTTTAAACACGCCTAGATGGGGCGTGTTTCACCTGATCGTGACACGTGTCAGAGATGCGCAGTGTTGAGCGAACTTCGAACGATCATAACTTTTGACTGGAATGTCCGATTGAGGCGAAACCGGTGGGCAGACGCTCGAAATTGAGAGAAGAAGGCCTAAGTAAATATCCAAAGGGGATTTGGTCAACTATTTTTTTCAAAAAACGTTTCTAAGTGCTTCAAAATTAGGATTTAACACTACAAAAAAAGCGCGGTTTTCCGATGGACATTTTCCCACCGTCTAATTTCCGTCGGAATTTTAAAATTTTCCCATGGGTAACTTCAGGAATGAATTTAATTATAATTTATTTTTTAGTATATTTACAAAACCTAGAAGCAAGGGCACTCATCACTCCTCACTCACTCGGCATCGCGGCGCACACACAAAACCCTTCCCTTTCTCAGTCTCTCACCTGGCAAAAGAGAACCGACAATGGTCCTGCACTGTGGGTGCTTCATCCCTTCCCCGCAGTCCTCAAGGCCGCTACCATCCACGACCTCAGTCCCTCACTTGGCAAAAGAGGGGAGCTTCTCGCGGGAGAGATGGGCCTCGAGGTCGGCAAGTTTGGCTTTGGCGTCATCTACCTGCTCGTGGGTGGGGCGGGCCCCGATGAGTTTGAGGACGGATCTGGTCTGGGAGACGTCGGAGATGGCGCGGGTCATGGAGGCCAACATTTCGGGGTCGGCGAGATTGGGCATTTGGCCGACGACTGATGAAGGAGAAGAAGAGGAAGGTGGTTGTTCGATGTCGAAATTATGGGAATGGGAAGGGGAAGCGGCGGTGGGGGTTTTGGCGCTTAAGGAAGGGAGACGGGACATGACGTAGGAGAGAATGGGGTGGTTTCCTGGGTGGGGATCCATGGCGGTGTCCTGAGCCATTCGGGGACAACCAACGGCATCGGTCATGTCAATTGGTAATGATACATTTTCCGCTCTTCTTCCTCCGTTCGACTTATTTATGCTTTCTTTTAGTTATTTACATGAACGAGTATGCATTGGAAGTCACGAGATAATGGAATCGGAACTTTGTTTTGAGTTATTTGGTTTGTTTAAGTAACTAAGAAACCTAAGAGAGTGTATAAGTTTGTGTGTTCTGCGTCGATTTTGACCAGGTTCTAGCATTTTGTTCCTTCAAATTGTAACTCTCTTCATATATATATGGCATATTTAATTAAGCACTTCATAGTTCATAGAACTACTGTGTACCACAACATATAGCACTCATGATGGGGTTTTTCATAGGAACTACACAATTCATTTGATTGATTCATTTGCTGTATGGTTTCATTAGTTACTTGTGACCTGTTTTGCACTATCTGGTTATAAGTAATATTGTATAATGCAAATTGGAATCTTCAGAAGAAAGTAACGGTTCTCTTTCCTCCTCTGACTAGAATTTTCAACTTTGATAAAAGGGAAAACGAGGCAAGGTGTTGACTGGGGAAGTTGATTGAATGGAAAAAGTTTGTTGGCCATATTTTGATCCGGAGTATGAGAACTTCAGCAACAGAATCAACCCTCCAAGGTTCACTGTTATCTTCCCTTGAATTACAACTTTGGTTTTCTTTTCTTTTCCTTTTTTTTCCCAATGGTATGCAAATTATGCAGATTCTCTAGGCATTTGTGGAAATTTAGCCCTCTATTGGATTTTTCTGTGTTGCTTAATTGCTTTAATACAATCTTAAAGTAAAAAGGAAAAAAAAAAATAGAACAACATAAAATTAAAACCTTCAGTAATTCCTAACTTAACTAGTCATGTGTTATATAAGGAAGATGTCATCAATTTAATCCTCACTTGAGTAAGTTAAAACTCCCAATGGTATACACTCTGTCACTCACTATGATCTTTTTTTCCAATTTTTAATACTATTTTTATGCTAGTAATATATATCCAACTAAAAAGCCACCCTCTGAACCATCTAGGAATGAAAAAAACTTTATAATTTTTCCTGCTACACACTCAGGCAATATATATATTTCACAATCTTTGCAGTAATGTGACAGGGAACAAGCTTTTGGGTCCAATTCCTAAGGCTCTCAAGGAAAAGGACGATTTGCAGTTAAGGTTTTCAATACAATATTTCATATTTTTTGGTCCATTAATTTGTTGTCCATCTTTTGCTTCGTTTGACTATTTCCCTCTTTATAATGAATTGTGATTTAGTGACCAATGACCAAAGTTAAGTACAATGCATCATATGAAAATATGGCTATATGTAGCAAAATAGTTAATGAGCAAAATAAAAATATGAAGAAAGAAAGAAAAGTTGAAAATATGAAATTTATGTTTGAGCGGCATTACTATCAAAGTATCACTAAACTAGCAAAGCCAAAATCTTACCCTGCTAGGATGACTTAATTAGGTGGAGGTATTTTACTAATGGGTAACAGATTTTTGTTATTAAATATATTGTGGCAGTTGCTAAAGGAATAGAACGTTAAGCCAAGGCTGTGCTCCCACCCAAAAGTAAGTCCTTGGCTTGTCATATGAATTTTTTTTTTATCCACAAATGCTTGTCTTATGAATAGTTATTTGTAGTCCTGTTTTTTCTTCTATGATATTTTTTATAAGAAAAAATGGCATATGAATAATGAAATTGAAATTGTCCCTAAGCATTCTTTTATTCCTCTGTCATTGCTTATTTTATTCACGCATTCCTATTGTTAAGATTTGAATTTATTCCAAATTTTACGCTGCACAATTTTATCACCAAAATATTGGCCAGGTCCAAGTACCATAAAATAAATTAGTAGATACTAGAAAGTCAAAAAACGGGCCAGCCCAATTTAGTTACAGGGCCAAGTATTTAAAGCAATCAGAATTGGTGATTGATTGCTATTTACATTACTTTCAATTACTATTCACACTTTTAAATTAATTATTATAATTTTGTAGTATGTTAGTATTTATCTCTTATATTTATTACTTTGACATTTTATATATTATTATTTATCTCTTTTCTCATAAGGACATAATTGAAAAATAAAAATTATTCTTAGAATTTTAAAGTTCAATCAAAGATGTGTTTAAAGTTCTACCCTCTCATCACTTTGCATTGTTTAGCCACTTTGTATGCTTTAATGATACTGGTGGTATCACTTAACTTTGTCATCAATTTAATCCTCACTTGAGTAAGTTAAAACTCCCAATGTTATACACTCTGTCACTCACTATGATCTTTTTTCCCAATTTTTAATACTATTTTTATGCTAGTAATATATCTGATTTTGGATTGTCAAGGATCTTTTCAGATGATGGTGACACCCATGTATCAACAGCAATTGTAGGCACCCCAGGATACCTTGACCCAGAGTATGTATTGTTCTCATGTCAATTACCATTTCAAATTTAACATATAACAATCCAACTTAATAATACACTCAAGGATAAATCACTCTTTTGCTTCCTGAAAGTTTAACCTTTATTGCATGGGTTTTCAAAACTAAAGAAATTATAAATAAATCCCTAAAATTGTCAATCATATATCTTTTTTTTTTTGTGAAAAGTCAATCATATATCTTTATGTGCAGGCTCACTCTTTGAGAAAGTGTTGAAACTTAATTGTAGGTTCTTATCATATGAAAAGAAAGTGTTGAAGTTAGAATTCTGTATGTAGGAAGCTCGTTCTCAGACACGAAAACTGCAGAGGGTAAACTTACTATTGCATTAAGAGTGTTTTGGTTCAACTTGTTGAAGAAATAACTGCTTATATTTATTTATTTCCTGAGAATTTTTATTTTTTTTAAGAAAATGAGATTATTTTCCTACAAAAAGCAATTCCCAGACTTGCACTTCTGGATCAAAAGTTCTTGTTCTATACAATGAATTGACCTCTATTAGCTCTTCTTTTTGAATTTTGAATTGAATTATTTGATCAATTGCTTTGTTTTATTTTAGGCTACAACTTGCATTGAACTATGAAAATGTGAAACATGATAGCAAAGGAGATTTGATTTTTTTTATCTGCTACTGGACCCCAGTGGATCGACTACACCAAATCCCTCTTCCTCGAGGTAACCCCCCCAACACTCTCATAACTTGCCAGTTATACTATATAACGATGTTTGTGTTCCTCCTCTCACTTATCGTGCACAAGAGCACCGAAGCAGTGTGGCTAAAGGTGCAGTTTACTTGTTACAATGTTATGAAGGACTAGAAGTAGTGTGGGGAAATCAAGGTTGCACTTACCTTTAATCCTGAGGTAAATTTATCAGCCCTTTTAGTGCTCTTTAACCAACCACACAAGCACTAGTACTGCAGAGTTTGTATTGACACTTTAAAGAATTTTAGAATATTTTATTTGGTACTAGCAGATTTTGGTATTGGTCTCACTTTTTGAGTCTAGAGAATATTAGGTTGGAAAGAAATGTTAGAATTGCCTAGAGGGTAGTCTTCCATCGAGTTCATTTCAGATTAAGTAGTTTTTCTAGCTGATTTATGGTGTTCTGCAATTTTAGTGAAGTCTTACAGGGAGATTGGCATCCTGTATTGCATACTTTTTATATTATTATATTAAGTTTTCTATTCATTAAGATTAATACTTATAGTTGCAATCTTAGAATTTTTGTTCCAAGTCAGAAGCTATGGTGGCTCTCCTATTGTATTATCCTAGTCATAATTGGGGATGATTACATAAATTGTGAAATAGTGCTATTCTAATTAAATGGGATCTCTTATGTGTGTGCGCCAGCTTGAATTTTTTAATATATATATTCCATAAAGAATTGGTGTGTAAGCATTGAATGAAAAAAATACAATTTATTTTTTTTAAAAGACATTCTAAGACGGTTATTTTAAAAACCGTCTTAGAAGGTGTCGATGTAGAAAGCGCTTATGCTTGTATTTCCGACGGATTTATCTGTCGAAAATTTCCCACGGGTGATTACCGACGGATATATCCGTCGAAAATTACCGACGGACGAAAAAATTACCGACAAAAAGTCATTTCCTACGAGCGTTTTACCGACGGATTTTTGTCCGTCGGAATTCCGTCGGAAATTCTGTTTTTCCGACGGATTTTCGTGTTTAGCGACGGATTTTGTCCGTCGGAAATCAGCGATTTTTTTGTAGTGTAAGATTCAATCATCCAAAAATTTCCTTTTTGTCTACTTTTTTAATTATTTAATTAGTTAATTTAATGTTATTTTTTTAATTAATTCTCTGAATTTCAAGCGTTTTGACATATCGTACGCCTCCATCGGATATTTCTATCAAAAGTTATGACTGTTTGAAGGATATATCGTACACTTAATTTGGGCTAATTTTTTGCAGATATTAATATGTAAAAATAAAAACATCAACTTAAACAATCATGGGTGAATTAAAAATTATATGTATATTTAATTATATACAGTAATTAATTTGAACAACAAAGTTAATAAAAAATTAGCCCAAATCAAGTAAATTTTTTTTGGTATATTTATTTACCAAAATTATACTTTAAATTTTTAAACGTTTTCAGTTCAAAAAAATTAAAAAATCACAATATTGTGGTCGAAACACATTTAAAAAAAAAACACAATATTATGTAAAATAGTGTTAGCGACTATATTAGAGACGGATTTTTAAAAAATTCCAATATTTAAAAAGTGTTGGCGACCGAATTAGAGACGAAATTAGAGATAGACGAAGACACGCCCAATTTAGGCGTGTTTGAGTACCCTAAATGTCAAATTTGTTTCAAAACCACCCCAAATATCAAAATAATTATTTAATTTATATTATTTTTAAAAATAAGCCAAAAGGTCGAGAATCAAGTACCAATTAATAAATTTATTTTATTGTTGTTAAACAATTTAAAAATTAGTTTGCTTAGTTACAATCATTAACAGTTGTAGGAGAAATATACTTGGATTAATTTATGGCAGTATTACAATGTAGTTTCTTTATATGTAAAAGGGTTTGGGTATCTCTTGTACCCATTATTATATATATATATATATATATATATTTTTTTTTTTTTTTTGCTGATAAAAAAATATTAACAGTTTTAGAGTATATATGCGTCATCTCAACCTTCTTCTAAATAACTTGAAATTTCCTTCCAATTCAAGCAGTAAATTAATATGATTGAAAATGAAATTTTAAATTATAGTTGAATTTTTTTTTCAACTCAATCCTTTTTCCTTAATTAGAAATATTTCTTTCTTAAAAATCTCTATTTGCAACTTCTAAAAATATTAGAGTCGAATAATTAATTTTCTTCATCTTTGGAACTGGTATACTTTGATATATGGGATACATTATATATGCCAAATGCGAATGATGTCATTTTTTAATGAAAAATTTGCATATACTACAAAATATATATAAACATTAAAATATTCTCCCACACTTATAATAATAAATGTACTATTGTATTCACCAGCTAGTTGTAAATTTCTGCTCAATAAATACTATCTTTATAGCAAGGATGAGCTGGGAGAGCATATTGAGACTTGGGTCGTGCAGGATCCCCTTTTCAAAAAATTAATCATTGAAGAATAAAACAAGACAAAGACAAAATTAAAATGATTTTCTAATGCCAAATTTTGAAACCCAAGTCACGGTATAGGGAACACAACCCTTCGGAAAGCTGAACAAACAGAAAACAATGCAGTTTTGCAAGTACTACATATGTTCAAGATTCGTGTATGACTGTTAACTGTGCTCTTAATCTCTATCACTGTGACATCTTATATTACACATACTAAATCACAATATTTTATACATCTTCACGTTGTTATATGTTTGTTACTAAAATTTCTGAATTTGTAATGTACTAAAGAAATACTCTGCCAACTTCAATCAATTTACAAAGGAGTTTAATTAAACCGTAAATTAGCTTCAGAATTGAGTTAGCAGTCACAAAACTTGCACAGACACACACTGAAATGATTTAAAAACTGCAACTAAATAAATGTTTCGACAAGATTTTAAATAGGATCTGCAACTGTAATTACTGTTGGCCGCAATATTGGTGTTGTGGTAGTATCCGCAACGCATCGGCTTGCAATTACGGTGTGATTTTCAATCACATGAAATGTGGCAACATAACCACGGTAGAAATGCATTGAAGGTGCAATTGAGCTTTAGCACCATTCAATTTCACTTTTTTTATTATCTATATTAAATTAAATTTAGATTTCAAACTATTATTTTGAACTTCTAAGTGACAATGGTCGATTGAGCTTGATTGAATCGAACATTAGGAGATACCAAATCTTAAAATGAATCAAATCTTAAAATGAATGAAAAGTTATACTGTTATAAATAAAAGATATGTCAATAATTAAAATAATTGAAAATTCTTTTTAATTCGGTGTAAACATACTAGAATTTCACACTGCAATATTGTCACAATCCAGATCGCAACAGCCGCAATGTCCGCAATCACAATTTAAAAACATGTGTTACATATATACACATTGTTTTAAGATTAGGAACTCACTGAAAATGAATGACTCAAAATTTTTACAACATTAATAAATTAACAACTAAATTTCTTTAACCACTAATTTAAGTGTCTGTGTGACTGCTTTAAAGAGAGTGATTGTGAATATCTAATATCTCTTAATTAACAATATCAGATTTTTTTTTGCAATCTTGACTGTGGAGTCAACTTTAGTGCAGGTGTCAAGGAAGCAATGTTAATCCTCACAACATGAGTGTCCAAGTTGATGCTCTAAAGATTAAATTGATCTCACACCATAATTTGTAGCATCATTAATTTTTCCATACTGATAATGACCAATTTGAAATGAAAATGACTGGGTCGACAAAAATTGTGGCTGATAATGATACGATGGGAATAAGAAAGATAGAGAGAGAAAGAGGGGTGGCTATGAGTTTGAGTGTTAGCTAGCTAGGGAGGCAGCTTTGCCTTTCTAGATCCATATTCCACAACCTAACAAGATCTATTAATTTGTTTATAATTTTATTTAATTTAATACAGAGAACCATGCAAAATTTGTCAGAATATTCAGCTTTTTTTTATATTGGCAATAGTTACAATGATAATATAATGAAGGATGATGAAAAGAAGTTTGAATTAAATGCACAGATAGTTTATAAAAAAGAATTAATAAGGATAAGCTTTTAGCCATGCTTGTTAGAATTTAATCAATGAATCAATCATGTCGCTGTAAAATGTAGAAAGCCGAGAACTAGAAGGGTCTAACAGCCATGATGTTAGTTAAATAATAGAATTTTAGCTTCTCTCTCACACACACATACACTCTCTCTATCTGTGTATACAAATGATACTCTCTTTTTGTGGTTGCTTTTTTTGGCCCCTTTTTTGTGCTTACTTTACAAGAGAAGGGAAAGCCAAGCAAGAAGTGTTGTATTTGAACAAAAGTTTATTTATTTTTTAGCCAAAACACTTTTTAACTCTTATTTTTAAGCAAAAGAAAAAACACACAATAAAGAGAGAAATATTGCAGTGATATTTTTCAGGGGGTTGAGAAAGAGAACAGAAGAAAAGACAGAAAGCTCAACGTCAGAGTTAGCCGTAAGGTTCCCTATTGTGTGTTTGTGGTTTTGGACTAGCTGAGGTACACAGAGAATCCTCTTCTTCTCATCCACACCACTCTCTCTCTCTCTCTTTCTGATAATGAGTTTAAACTTTTAAACAACAGGGTCTATATTTTTGTTCATATTTGTGTGGCTATCCTTGGATTTTATATATTATTTATTTCCTTGGTAATATTATCATATACATATATCTTATATATCAAGCATGATTTTTCAAACCATGAAGGAGAAAAATACGGATTGCGGCTACACCTCCATCTGCTTCACCTTCCACTTCTCTTTATCATAACTCCCTCTTACTTGTTTCTTCTGCTCTTTCAAAAAAACAAAACTTGTCTCTTGGGTCAGTTCCAAACTAGTAACAAGTTTTCTAGTAGTGGTGATATAGAGAGACTAGCTACTCTCTCAGCAACTTTCTTTCTCCTTTTTGTTTATTTCTTTGCTGGAGAGATTTATTAATTATTAGTTATATATCTGAGTTTTAATATCAATTTACTTTGCCTCTTAATTTGTTGTGTCTTGTTCTTTCTCTTTCCAGTCTAAGAAGCTTTTGTAGACTGTAGTCCACTTCTTTTTTTCATTTTTGTTCCCTTTCTATTTTTGGTAAGGTTTGTCCTTTGGATCCCAGAAACCTTTCCAGCATTTGAAATACCAAGATCTATGGCCTATACCACAACCTTATGTTTCTAAAACTTGCAAGTTGCAAGTATATATATGGAGATGAAGGGTTTTATGTTCCACCAACAACAGCAACAGCAACAAATAGTGGAGGAGAACATGTCAAATTTAACTTCTGCATCTGGTGAAGCTAGTGCTTCCTCAGGTAACAGAACTGAAATTGGAACCAGCTACATGGCTCCACCACCAACTCAGACTCAACCACCAAAGAAAAAAAGAAACCTCCCTGGCAACCCAGGTTTTTTTCTTCATATTCTCCCTATTCAAAGTCTAAACCTCATTTGTTTTGGTTTGGTTAATATACATATATATGTCATGTTTTGTGTAGTTTAACGTGTTTTCTTATTTTGTTTTTGTTTTTGACTATTTAGACCCTGATGCTGAGGTTATAGCCTTGTCCCCCAAGAGTCTTCTTGCCACAAACAGGTTCATTTGTGAGATCTGCAACAAAGGATTTCAAAGAGACCAGAACCTTCAACTTCACAGAAGAGGGCACAATTTGCCATGGAAGCTGAAGCAGAGAACAAGCAAAGAGGTGAGGAAGAAGGTGTATGTGTGTCCAGAGCCAACTTGTGTGCATCATGACCCATCAAGGGCCCTGGGGGACCTAACTGGGATCAAGAAGCACTTCTGCAGAAAGCACGGTGAGAAAAAGTGGAAATGTGACAAGTGCTCCAAGAAGTATGCAGTTCAATCAGATTGGAAAGCTCACTCCAAAACCTGTGGCACTAGGGAGTACAGATGTGATTGTGGAACCCTCTTCTCAAGGTATAACTAACCCAAATCCATTTCAAATGTGAATTACATACAAGTCCAGTAGTTTAGTTAAGGCTCCACAGTCAAGGCACATCAATAATGTTCATTTGTGGAGGATGGGATTTGAATCCTAGGTTGACACATAGACATAGTAATTTTTTTATTAGCATTCAATTCCATTAATAATATATATGTATATACTTTCACACATTCCTTATATCCCTTCTTAAAAGATGATATACCACTGAAGAAACATTAAATTCATTACATTGATATAGCAGTGTCTCATAATCCCTCCCTAGAGAGAGTGGAAATTCCTAGAATGGAAATTTTTTTAATGGAATATCTACATGTCTTTAAAGAGTTTTAATAAATGTTGAAAAGTAAGAGAGAGAGAGAATGAAAGTAAGAAAGTCAATAATTCTACACTACGGTCACAAAAGTTTAGTAACATTTTGTTGGTTTTTTGTAATTTTGTTTTTTTAATGACTTTTTTCCAGGAGGGACAGTTTCATAACCCACAGAGCTTTCTGTGATGCATTGGCAGAGGAGAGTGCAAGAGCCATCGCAAACCCACTTCTTCCCCCACAACAACAACAACCTTCTTCCTCTCACATGAGTACTCTCCAAACCCAATTCAATCCTCAAAACCTCCATTCCTTCCCATTGAAAAAAGAGCAACAAAGTTTCAATGTTAGGCCAGAAATGCCCCCTTGGCTTGGCCCACCAGCAACAGTAGTTGTTGATCACCATCTCTCTTCATCCTCATCCATAATGTTCTCTCCTCCACACCATGAAAACCCTAACCCTAGTCTTGGTCCCACTCTTGCTGCCTACCAAACAGTCCCTAATCCACACATGTCAGCCACAGCATTGCTGCAGAAAGCAGCTCAGATGGGTGCAACCATGAGCAGAAGTGGTTCCACACCAGCCATGACTGGGCCCTACCATCATGCTCACGTGTCTTCTTCTGCTGATTCTGCTCATTTTGGCTTGAACTTGTCCTCACGTGAAGACACCACCACAACCACCACCCCTTCAACAACAACTACTAATACTAACACTGCTACAGTGTTCAGCCATGGCTTATTATCATCATCACCATTGGGGAATAAAGCTGCTGCTGCTGCTGCTGTATCTTCTTCTGCACCATCCCTTCTTCATGATGTTATCAACTGTTTCTCTTCTCCTTCTGCCTTTGAAGGAACCCCTTTTGAGGATGCATCCATTCAGAGCTCAAAGAAACTAGATGATGATCATAACTTGTATCTGCATGATACATTCTCAAAAACAAGTGGTGCAGCTGGGAATAATATTAATGAAGGGTTGACCAGAGATTTCTTGGGTCTTAGGCCCCTCTCTCATGCTGATATTCTCACCATTGCTGGCATTGGAAATTGCATCCATGATCAGCAGAACCAATCTCAAAAGCCATGGCAAGGTTAGCTATAGCTATGTAGCTCCACATATATATATATATATATATATATATATATGTTGATCTTCTTTTTCATCCTTTAATTAATCATCTATATATATAATTTCCCCCCTTTTAAATTAGTATAACTTTTGTTTATGATCTTTTCGATCTTCCCAAAGGGAAGGACCTTTCTGAATCGATCCCAATGTTTTCATTCCTTATGTACTTATCTACCAATTGCAATATTGTGTTCATTATTACACACAGATCAAATTTATATTTTATATAAGAAAAGACTAGATAATAGACGAATGTTATAATTATAATAATATTATAGAAGGTTATAAATTACTCAATTAGATGCTAAAATACATTTAGACATTTTTTAGTAGGTCTTTAAAATAAATAAATAAAATAGTTTCCTAGGATTATTTTACGACAGCTTATTGAAACTATCAATAAATGATAATTTACAACGATTTTAAAAACTTTAAGGCTACAAACTAGCAATTTACATGATCAAGACCAATTACTTTTTTAGTGTGAAAATGTTCAAATATTCATGTGAGCTGACTAATTTAACCTTATACCAATATAAAATATTAATAGCATTAGTTGTTATAATTATATGAATGTTAAAATCAAACGGAAGAAATCCATGAATTATATTTTTTGGTAAAATCAATTTGATTTAACTAGAAAAAATAGTTACATGGTGGCAGTGTTATTTTTACTTGTAATAGCAAAAGACAAGTATGTATACTAATTTACTTTTTGTTTAAAATAAATATAAAATTCCAATACCAAAAAAATAAAATAAATAAAATATAAATAATTTTATTTTAAAACATATTTTAAAATATTTCTTCTGGGTAATTAAGATAAAGGCATGAGACAACTATATCTAATGTTGACCGCCTTTTATATGTTTCTTTAATTTTTATAATAAAGAGGCTCTATAGCATGCTAGTTTTATATTAGTATGGATATTAAAATAGGTAATTTTGTTATATAACTATTCATTCTAAATCTAATTTTGGGGTGTAGAAAATATAGTTATTG